>OMKK01032486.1:0-11719 GCA_900302305.1 Polymixia japonica | reverse complement strand
CAGACAGTGCATTTTGTACTCTGTAATCTCATTCAGTTTCAACAGTTTAAAGCTCTGGTCCAACTGAGCGTATACACATCTGCTATAGCTCTCACATAAATTGTTGTTATTTATTTTTTGTTGGTATTCGAATGTATCCTGTAATGGTGGTACTCTTTCGGGTCTGCCCCTGTATAAATACAGGATAAAAACATAAAAAAGGATGAAAACAAAATCTGCTCCAGACAAAGAGACAGAGATGGTCTAGTGAGAGGAGAGAGATCCCTCCATTCAGACAACACAAACAAGCTCTCCGTGATTTGTTCCCTGGCTTTTATGGGATGTAATACTTACAGGAAGACCGGCGATACCAGGTGGACCCTGCAACACAGAAGGTAATGCAGCATGAGGCGGTGTATCTACTGCAATGACAGGGACAGTCAGTCATCAGTGAGTGAATGGCAGCGGCTGGATACCTGTGGTCCCACCGGGCCTCTGTTTCCAGGTACACCGTGGACCAGTCCCGATTCCTCCTGGTCCCCCTGTAGGAACAAGCATGAAGGGATTGTGAGTGATTGTGAGATTGTCCAACATTCATCCATCCATCATCCATCCATCCATCCAACATCCGTCATCCACCCATCCATCCATCCAATCAGAGGTTGAAGTGCTCTATGTGTAACAAAGTGTCTATGTTTAACCCATACTCACGTAGCCCACATGGTAGGGTGGTCCTGGCGGCCCGGGGGGTCCTGGGGGTCCAACAGGTCCCATTGGACCAGGGAGCCCTGCCAGCCCACCCTGCCCGGTCTGACCGGGCCCTCCTGGGTTACCCTGGGAGCCCTTGGGCCGGGACGAGAATCATCACGGTGTTAAAGATAAGTCTGGACTACACTTCTAAAAAGGTTACGCAGATTGTCGTTTTGTTATTAACATATATTAAAAACTTAACTAGATGACACATAATGTTTAACAGCATCGGATAACCTTCACCGCTGCCTCATGCAGAGGACGGCTGACGGGACGAGTGCACTCGTGATTAGCATGAACGCAAAATCATCACGTGACATACAGCAGGTGTGCAGAGGCAGTGAGCTAAAAGTGAAGTAGGAGGGTCGTTGATGAGACGTCAAACCAATGAGGGAGTGAAGGCGAGTGACTAAGAACGTTTGATGATTCAACCAAACCGTTAATACCTACAGTAGTTTAAATGGAATTATTAGTAATTAAACTCAGACTGAGTTACTGACTGTTACTACAGAAGATAGTTCAGGTTTAAAGACAATAGGCAATTGCATCCAAAGTCAGATTTGATATATAAAGAGATTAATGAGGGAAATGGAAACTGCTGGAAACTTTAGACAGGGAAACACCGAAAACAGAGACCAAATATCCAATACAACCCATTACACACCGAAGAGGAAGGAGTAAAGTAAGACATCAGGCCGGTGAAAAAGTTGGAGCCGGGGTCTTGCTAGAGGAAGGCAAACACGGGGGAGAAAACCCATCGAGTTTTTAAAACCAGGCCATGTATGTCGTTTTCATTTCAAGTCGGGGAACAAATCTAGCTCCGTGTCATTCACAGAGCTAGATGTCAAAACACGAGCGACGTTTCAAAACGTACCTTCTCCCCAGCCGCCCCCGGAAGACCGAGCTCGCCGGAATCACCCTGGAAGAACGAAAACGACACGAAAGATGAAACCCTCTCTGCTGACGTTTTTCGAAAAGGACTCGGGAGTAAGTTCAGGTAGTAAACTGCTGGTTAAGATCGCTGCCGGTTACGGAGCAAGCCTGGCGCCAGTGTGACGCAGCACATATTGGGGTTCCGCTATAATGCCCTGACGCGTGCGTTCGTGAGCCAAAGTGATCCGTGCACGTTTCACTGTGCACGTTCTTACCTTCTCTCCTCTGGGCCCGGATTGACCTGGTTGACCAGGGGGACCCGGAGGGCCCTGAAGAAGCAGACAAGTACATAGTCAGACCGGTGGTGCAGGGGTCAGTGGAAAGGTTTCAGTTTCAGTTTATTTTTAAAAGAAGGGACAATGCACATTAATCAACATGTCAGTTTCCACAGCAATGTAAATGTACCAGAGTTAGCTCTAAGCTAACACAGTATAATAGAATACAACACAACACAATAAAATTCAACACAATACAATAGTTTCCGAAGATAACATAAAGTTTCAAGGATGATAGCCTACTCAGTGATTGCAAATCTGGTTTGCTTTAAGCCATGAAAGGTGGGTGAACTTTGACCCCGAGTCAGTGATCACCACAAGGCGAATACAAACGCGAATAAAAACAAAACGTAATTCATTATTCTTAATAATTTGTTCTCTCTTGTGCAAAGGACGTCATACTTCCTTCTAAAAATATATTCATTTTTAGAAAGGCAATCATTTATTCACTTTTGTCTACTTAAAATATATGTTCATATTACCTACATCAGCTTAATGCAACTTACTATGATGTAAACTACGAATTTGCGTCACAAATATTTATGTCAGGCCAGAAAGGTGGATAATCTCTATTTTGCAAACAAAGAGGTAGGTAGACTGCGTTCACTGTAGGTGGGTTTTAGGTAGGCTATGGGTTAATAATCTTGAGATCACGACTGATATCTTGAGATCACAACTTCATTATCTCGTTATATCAAACTTTGTTTTCTCGAGATCACAAATTAATTATCGCATCATCTGGAGATAGTTTTCTCGAGGTGACACATTGATTAGCTATCCTAACTGATTTTGGTTCCGTCACAAACTGTTGTGATGATGTCACACTTCAAAATCACATTCCTGCTGTGCCCCTCGGTTCTGTAATCCATGCACTGGGACACTACTCAATGTAAAAAAAAAATCATAGAGAGTAGAGATACTCACTGGTAGACCAGGGGCTCCATCGCTTCCTGGAGGCCCGGGAGGACCGACGGCTATTGGACCATTGGATCCCAATACCACTGATGTACCAGGGACACCTGGAGGGCCAGGGGGTCCTGGTGGACCACGGGGACCCTGGAGAACCACAAGAAACTCAACTCATGTTCCAAAATGAATTACTCTTCATTTTTTTCTAAATGAGAAATGATCAGACTTTTGTATGATAATCAACATACCCGTACTCTGTCCAAATCTGGGAACCCCGAACCTTCCATGTCAATAAATGTCTAAAGAAGCATGATTACAAAAAGAAATGACGTGTTAGATGTAATGTTTAACCCTCAGAGCCCAAAAGTCGGTTTGATGGGAGCGGACTTACCGGGCGGTCACCAGTACCGGGTCCAGGAGGTCCAGGTGGACCTGGTGGTCCCCGGGGTCCTGGGTGACCCTCACCACGTTCTCCCTGGGGAGATTTACAGATCACACATTGTCATCCTAGGGTAATCATTCTCAAAAATTGCAATAATAACAGTCTGATTTCTGAACAGAGAGAAAAAAACATCCCTACACTTAGAGCCTGGCAATTTTCACTTTTTAATGCAGCCTTTGGAATCATCACAAATTTTCTCTGAATTTTGTTTTCCATCATAAACAGCTCAAATACAATTTTTTTTCAGATATGATATAAAAAAAAAAATATATATATATATATATACATATATATATTATATCATACAAAATCAATTACACTGGCTCCAGATATTGTATTCATTGAATTATCCTCTTAACTGACATCTCAGTTTCTAAATCCATCCATCCATCCATCCATCATCATTCCAGTCTGTACCGTACCTTCAGACCTGGGCTTCCAGCCTGCCCTGGTGTTCCTGGGAATCCTCGAGGCCCAGCGGGACCCTGAGAATGGATCAAAAAACCCATTACAACATTTCCACACATATCTAGAAGAGACCGCAACTAATGCTGCTTTTGTAGACATTTCCCTCTATTGAATATATGTTTTTTTTAAAATCATAAACTTACCGCTTTTCCATCCTCTCCAGGATCGCCCTGAAGGTAAAATCCAGTATTGGTGAGTTACACATATTGCAAAAAAAAGGAAATTTGGAATTCAGGATTTGGAAAACAATATTTGCTTCCTTATACTCACAGCTTCCCCCTCAGGTCCGGGGGGTCCGGCGGGCCCCTCTATCCCCGGGGTTCCCACTGGCCCAGGGGGTCCAGCCACCTGCTGCACCACAGAGCCGTCCCCGAGCCGGACCACCTGAGCAGCGGGCCCTTGAGGTCCAGGGGGTCCCAGAGGTCCAGGTGGGCCACGGTCTCCTTTGTTGCCGGGGTAACCAAACCCTGAGCTTCCCTAGTAACGAAGAGGGAAAGGATGACAAGCGAAGGATAATCTCCAGCCTGGTACAGGCCTAGGTGGGGAACGGACCGGAAAAACTAATTGTTAGCTGTTCAGATGCATCGTTGACGTACCTTGGAGCCTTTGTCACCCTGAAATAAGAAAACAAGACAGAAATTATAACCCTCCCTTATATTTCGGTAATGTGTATACTGTAGTTTAGTTGAACATTATTACGGACACACTTTCACGAGCACAAACATGCGCAGACATTCTACCTTCTGTCCACGTTCCCCCCCTTGTGAGGAGCTGCCGGAGCCAGAGCCAGAACTGGAACCGGAGTCTCCCTTTGGCCCCATTGGGCCTCTGTCCCCTGAGCTTCCTTTCTGTCCTCTGTCACCCTTTTCACCTTTAGCACCTGTGGGGCCTGAAGGGCAGTCAAGGTTACAGTCGCGGTAGTCAAGGTTAACGGGCTCTCCTATAAGGCGCTTCGCGGGCTGGCCCCGGATTATATTTCAGAGCTTCTGTGTCCCTTTTCCACAGTGAGATCTCTGAGGTCTTCTGACCAAGGCCTTCTGGCTGTGGCTGAAAACTAAGGGGTGAGGACTAAGACCCTGCCTTTGAAGTCCTTGCCCCCACTCTCTGGAACTGTCTCTCTTTAGATATTAAAAACACAAGGTTTGGTTTTAAGAAGCTTTTAAAAACTCACTTTTATCCTAAGCGCTATATTTGATAATGTGTGTTTGTCTTCTGTGCTGTTTTATATTTTTATCATTTCTGTTATAACTTTTTATCTATTTAATCTATTTTTATTGTAACATTTGTTTTGAAAGGTGCTTTATAAATAAAGTTTACTTACTTTTATAAAAGGGAATTTATAGAACAGTCCCTCTCCTGCTTGTTTCCACTGTATTGATCCACTGTGTTACTGCATCTACAGAAGTTTTCTTACTGTCCCTTGGCTGTTTAACCTCCATCCTTTTGGTAACGGTGATCATTTTTACATACTTTTTTACCAGCGCTTGAACGTGGTTTGTTTCAAGCATACGTGTCATGTGCTTTCAGGTAGCAAACTAGGAGCTGTTACTTGACTATAAGATAACACTTCATTATATGTCTAACTTATTTTAACATTTATATCAGCATTTTACTGATGTTAATTAAAAAAAAAAAAAAAAAAAAAAAAGATAAATTATAGAGAAACAAATTGAAATAGTCACATATCAGTGGCAATATTTGGTATTGCAGTATTATTGTTTGATGGGGTTGATGCACAAATGCGATCAAACACCCGGTTTGCATAAACCTGGTCATGCTAATCATTATATTAAGGATCTTTACCATCAACACTCAACCCATCACCACCAAATTCAGAGTCACCCGTTTTAGTAGATAAATCCTTGAACTGCAGGCATCAAAAGGATCAAGGATCATGATGGCCATCATTAAAGAAAAAAAAAAAAAGGCACCACAAGCAAAATCCCAATCTCTGAAAACAGAAATTAAATGAAAGAGTTAAATAAAAAAAGAAACATTGTGCTCTGAACAAAACTGACAATGGTTGAGGTCGCGTTGGAAGTATTTCAGTAAACGAGTCACTTAATTGGCTCAGCTGACATGCATTGCTTGGCCAATGGACGCAGTGCAGCGCTATGTCCTCTAGATGGTGCTATTGCACAATGCATTCCAAATTCTCCTCCCTTCTCCCACATGGTTGATTTTGAGCCGATAGGCGCATCCCGGTGCTGCACAATGGCTTCCCGTCATGAATGAATGTCCATTTAGTACTTTTGGGTGGAAAATTCATTTTTTCTAAGCAGAGCCAAGAACAATTTTACACATGGAATGACGTACAATGTTTCATGCTCTGATGTGGCTAGCCTAGACAAACAGCTGTTTGTAAAGTTATAAAACTCTCTGAGTCCCGTATACCTGCCTCTTTGAGACTGAGACAAACAGCCTTTGCGTTTGGAGAATTATCATTATGGGAATTGCGGCAGTAATGCCGGTGTGTGTGTGTGTGTGTGTGTGTGTCCCGTCTGACAGAACTGACTGGAGTGGGTCTTTAAATGGTATTTCTCTGCAATTTCCCACCATATATGGATGTACTTCACTCACAACAATTCAATGCATTTAATCTTCTGCTAGATAACAGCAGATAGCACTGCAGATAATACTCACCAAGTCACTTTCCCTGTATGTGCAAATATACAATAAAGAGAATTCTAATTCAGAGATAATACTAGCAGTATACAGTACATATAGTTACCATGCCTCTGAATTCTCAAACTCTTTGTGTGACTGTAACACAAATACTGTATGTTTACCCCAGACAAAAGGAAAAAGAATGAGGTACTACTAACCGCGCCAAGGACAACAATTCAATATTTTGTGTTGCTAGAGCAAACACAGACGGCCTCGAAACGAGATGCCAAAGCAACCTCCGCAAACATTCCCACCTCCCAGAATTCCATGCCAGAGGAACATGCTCCGCTCAGCATGAGTTGAAATCCACAGCCAGCAGACACCACGCTCATTCTCTGCTATGGCAGGACGGCTATACCTCGATTGGGATATGAACCGAATCACACTCTGTGATTCAGCAGGGCACGCACCTCAAACCAAACCTACCTTGCGGACCGGGAGATCCAGGCCTCTGCTCCACCGAGGGCAGGCGATACCTGTCCTCTAAAGTCAACACAAACCCGACACAAACACAACTTTAACTCGGTGCCCTGGCTGCCCTGATGGCTGCAAGCACCGGCTTGCAGAGCGTCGCTTGCAATGCCTTGTTCTGTTTGAATGCCTTGCAAGAAATGATGGGAGATGAGTATCCTTGTTTCAGGAAGTAGTAATGAGTCTACCTATAGTAAGTATTATTGTTTTTGTCAAATCTTTGGCATGTCTATTTAAAAGGCAATAAACATAGAGGGTTGATGTATTTCAGATTGACTCCTAGCCTTGTAATTACCCTCCAGTTGAGCACATGGGAGCGCTAGAGAGCCGTGTATATCAGTGGCATTCTGAAACCACATGGCAGAGACTCTCATGTCTGGACAAGTGCTATTATGTGGATGTTCCTAAAACAGATTACTTCACAGTAATTCCAGGAAGTGTTTTTGTTTGGCGCAAAGGTAGATGTATGAATAAAAACGTCCAATATAATTTTCCACGATGTATGTGGAATGTGGAATGTGGTGATTAAAATAAATAAATAAAAAATAGTGTCTTGACCACTTTTGGGACATTTGGGCAAATGTCTGCCTATTTGCAATGAATCCACGCAGATTAGCTACGCAACTGAAGAACCAAAGACTGTAATCTGATCTCGCTGGCGCCGAGCAAATCCATCTAATCTGATTAGCTACACAAGCGTGAGTGATGTCATTAGAGTGGTAATGAAGGACTCTTACTTGAGACTGTGTGCGTGGATCCCTGTGATGATGTCAGAGGGGGCTCTGGTACTGGCTGCAGAGATGGAGGGGTAGTCTGCCAGGTAGAATAGAATAGAATAGAGAAGAGAGAATAGAATAGAGTAGAGTAGAATAGAACACAAACATTTAGAATGCAATAGCTTAGAACATTCACAATCACCTTGATGCTTGATGCATCAAAGGGCAGCATGTCACCAAGACAGTGTGGTGACCCAGAGACAGACCTTTACAATATCACTTCTCCTGCCTCCATCTCCACTCCCGAAGTCACCAGAGGCCTGAGAGAGAGAGAGAGACATAGAGAGACAGACAGACAGACAGAAAGAAAGAAAGAGACGTTAGATAAGAGTACTCGGCATGTGGATGCCTAACTAGAGGAAATACAAAAGTACCACAAATACTCACAGCATCGGAATCATCCTCATCGTCACAGAGACGCTCAGCTGATCGAGGGTCCCCCACAACTTTCAGATCGGCGATCGCACCCTAATCACACACACACACACACACACACACACACAGAACCACGCACGCGCGCACACAAGAATAGCGAATGCGAGTTCTTTTAAAGAGGTACGGCGTACAAGGCGAGATGCAATCACAATACAAAAACATTCACAACATTGAAGTGTGTCTCTAGTCGGCCGTTTATACATTTCATGCCAATGACTCAATACTTCATCACCACAAAGATGTATACGATGTATAAATGGTCAAGTTACAGTACGTTACAAATAGCAAACGAGTCCGTCACAGACAGACATTTTTTCTAATTAAGATATCTCAGGCATATGGAAATAATTTCAAACATTATCTTTCAAACTTCCCTGCAGATATTTCCAGGTCATTTTTATTCTCGTAACGCAGTAGAAATGTTTGAACTGTGGCTGGCAAAACAATCGCCCGCTTGAGATAATGAATCAAATACGTGTCCCGTTAAACCTCCAGAGAGATGTAATATCTGGCACCGGCAGAGAAGTGACTCATGCTGTACAGGATATTGCTCCAGCTGCCCATGCGTCTCTGTTTTGGGACGTTTTTTAATTCCGCGTTGGCCCATATCTCAACTTCAAGTGTGCGGTGTTAAACATTATGTAGCCGGTCTGGGGTCCAGCTGGACTTCATGATGGTTGACAAGTGGTCGAGTTCTGCCACAGAGACCACTTCTGTACACTCCTCACTGTTGGATTATCATATGGTGAAAAATTTAGAAAACCACAGAATAGAACGGAATAGAATAGAATAGAACAGAATAGAATAGATCTGAGATTTAAAGATTTACATTTTTATTTTAGCAGGCAATAGAACTGCCCCATCGAGTGCAATCCTTATTTATTCAGGACTTCAGCCTCAAGCACACAAAAGCCTGAGTGAGGATTTGAAATTGTGCCTTTTAATGAACAATGCTCCTCTGAATCCCTTCTTCTTTCCCCGGTTTTCCACTTCAAGGACCATGTGACCATCACATGTGGTCAGCTGGATCACTGATTGGGTGAAAGCTAAGGGTCAGAGGGCAGAGGTGAGAGAGGTCAAGTAATAGATTTACAAGGGCAGGGGGGCTAAGTCTGCCTTCCTTGTTGCCAGTGACCCAGACACATACCTGTGGTGGGTGAGATGCCGCAGGGAGATATTAAAGAGGGATTTAACCCCAGTTAGAGTTTAGGCTTCAATGTACTAGCCCACACACAAACGCAGAGGCACAAGCACACACACAGTGACACCTGTGTTTTTAGCACACAGTGTACTATTCTGACTTTCTCAAGCCCCTGGGGAGATATTTAGACAGAGATTGTCTTCTGCTTTCCAGCCATCTTTGTCTGTGTTCATAAATATGACCAGGAAATATCTCGCCAACGATTCAGCATTCCCTCTGTAGATGCTCTCGAGTTTCGGGCTGAAAAACTGACTTTTATACCAAATGCTAAATGTCTAGTTTGGGGGGAAAAACTAAATTACTGAAGTTCATCATTCAACATCTCTAAAAGTTGTACGTAACCTGCTGTCTTTTAAACAGCACCATAATATTTCAATTATGTGCTGTGGATTATTTTTTAAGAGTTGGTGTACGGTATACGTTTTGAAATGCTCGTAAAGTAATACACTCTTAAAGGTATACCGAGTAGGATTTGTCGGTTGAGGTTTATAAACACAACATTCAAAGTTGGCCCCTCCTCCCCCCCGGCTCAACGACAGTCGAGACGAGACAAGATGAGTCCCGCTCTCACATCCTCAGTATACCTTTAAAATGTATGTAAAATGTATGACCATACCTAAATATAAAAAGTAAAATTCACATTGTTGGTTGGCTATTGTTGGCTAGCGTCCACATTAAAGATGTATTCACGCATTACCTGGAACTTATCAGGGTCAGCTCCTCCTGCCTGACCCACGAAGATCCCTGCTCCCGTATCGAGCTCCATATCGTCCGGCGACCGCTCAAACTTCACCACCTGCGGCTCTGAATCACAGCCCTGGTAGAAGGTCACCTGGTCCTCGAAGACAGACAGCGAGAAGCGGGTCCAGCTGTTCACCAGGCTCGGCACGTCGAAGCTGGCCGCCTCGTACGAGGCCTCCGAGTCGGGTTCGGTGTAGAAAAACTGCAGCCTCTGGCGTCCGGCCGCTACCGCGCTTAGCTTGACGCCTATGTACATGAACCTCTGGGAGCCGTCGGTGATGGAGAAGAGCACGGAGGCGGCCGGGGTGGACGGCCTGATGTGGAAGAGGAGGGAGAAATGGCGGTAGAAGGGGTTGGGGACGTGGGCCAGAGCTGGCTGGCCGACCGCCGCCCCCGGGGCGACATCGTAGGCCGCGGCGCCGCCCGGCCCGTAGATGCGGGTGATCTCATTTGGCGGAGGGTCTCCGATTAGCTGGAGCAACGAGATGCCACTCTCCTCTGCAGGGTAGAGAGAGACAGAGAGAGAGACAGGAAATGAAGACTGAAAAGACAGGAAGTTGAAACGACTTGTGATCAGAGCTGAGTTATAAGGCAGATTTGAAGCACAAATAAGTCAATTTGCAGATGGTCAGCAAATTAAGTTCTTTGGAAAATGTATGTCAATGACAATATATAAAATGTGTTTAATTTATTAATGTCTCTGCATTTTTCTGTAATAAACTGTGATCACCAGAATGATTATATTTGTTATCCAGGTCAACTTGTAAACCACCGCCTTAACCTTTGGTGGTCAGTTATGTCCTTCTTCTCATAAAGGTTACTGTCAATATTACTGTATCTCTGCCACCTTGGGAAAACCATGTAAATGCAATATATTTGTGTCTTTCTTTTCTTTCTTGAAATTGAAAGTTTACATGGCAGTTTAGTTTAGTGACTTCGGTTAAAACACATTGTATCAAACACTGCCGGCATGAGAGGTTCAATTCCCACAGGGGCACCTGTGTTGCTTGTATCCAGTGATGTAGTGGTCAATAAAAAGGCCGGTAAACTATGACCTTTGACCTGAGTCAGTAATCACCATAAGGCAACGAACCACCAATATAGACAAAAATCTATTTAAAAAAAAAAACAACAACATTAATTTAGGATTCTTCCCCTTCAAATATTATATTTCCTATAACTTACATCAGTTTGATACTGCTTACTTTGATGAATACTATGACTTTATTCAATTAAGATTCATGTCATCATAAAAAGTTGGGTAAACTGCAGCTCGCTCTTAGTCTGATAATGTTAATCTCTTCTGATGATCAACACTAGAAAGAGCACGAATTGATGAAATAATAATCAAGCTCCGATGACAGTTGGAGATTACGGCGGCATTTGAAAAGACCTTTATTTGAAACCTCCGTGTTTCACAGACCAGAACAGTGGGACAAATACGTGCTTTTCTACATTGAAAAACTGCTGATATTTCAGTTCCCATAGACCGAAATAGCCTGAAGGGACATGAACTAGTAGCTGTGAGACCGACTATTAAATTCACATGAATCGGCGCCACAAGGGAGCAAAGCCTGTAGGTTGGCAGACGCGTCCGCGCGGCGATCTCTCGAGGACGTACTGTCACGATAGATTCATAGCGAAGGCGGTTTCGTTTAAAGAAGCCGACCAA
>OMKK01032485.1:0-15382 GCA_900302305.1 Polymixia japonica | reverse complement strand
GATCCCAGAGGCAGGGAGCCGCTCACCTTCTACGTGGAGCGGGTCAGTCTTTACTCACACACACACACATACACACACACACACACACACACACACACACGCCCACGCACACTCACACACACACACACACACACACACACGCCCCCACCCGCACACACACACACACACACACACACACACACACACACACACACACACACACACACACACACACACACACACGCGTGCCTGCAAAGAGATCCCCTAAATCAGTTTTGACAACTACAGAGTTTCTAATATCAAAATTATTATAATTCAGTATAATATAGTCTGCATGAATGTTTCTTCTGTCGCAAAGGTCTAATTATAGCATGAAATGAGCAGAAATAATGTTTGCGGTAGGAAAACAATTAATATGCATGGCACGGAACAAAAACAATGGAACGTAGCCTTGTGAGTGTGTCTGTAAGTAAGAGAGAGAGCAAAAGAAAGAGACAGAGAGAGAGAAAGTTATAAGTGCAAATTATTCTTATCCAATTTAAGATTAAGTCAAGTGCCCTACACAACCCATATACAGCTAACCACCAGAAATACAGTGTTCTACTGTAGCCATATTGCATTGTTATGCAACACGGCCAATTTGCCTCAAAACTGCAGATAGCGGTCTGCAGCTAAACGACTGTAACCTCCTTGACTCCCCTAAAACGTCCTTGTCATTCATCCCCATTACTCTCTCCGTTAAAATCCTGGCTATATTCCTTCAATTTGTAGGATTAGATTGCCATCTACTGGCCCAAACTATGATGGCCACTAATGAATGTATTTGTAACCTAAACTTGAGTGGTCAGTGCACACCTGAAGGACACTGACAGACTGACACTTCTGTATAATAATAGATTACATAATGGTTGTAGATTATAAAACAACAGGAGCAAACAACGCGTTATGCATAGGTACCTGCTGGCTCATATTGAACATGTGACCTGCACTAGCTGGCTCCCAGGAAAGTTACACTGCTGTGCAGGACGATCTTGCATTTGTAACGTACTGCTGAAAGTTGCAATGCTGATAATTGTGCAAGAGAGCATGCTGCTCTCTGCTGGAATTTACTGGTAAGGACGGTGTGTAACCACAGTGTTGTCACTGGCTTTTAATCATTGTGTGTAAGTGGATATTCTTTTGTCAGATCAACATCAGCAAGAGGTGATGTTGGTTATTTGCTCTCTCCTCAACTCAGAAATTCTATCTTAAGAATTACTTTGTTCTAGGCTGTTCATTTTGAGTTTGAATTGATTGAGCAATCAATTCAAGCTTAATTCAATTTCCAGAGTGGATTTTATATGGTATGAATGTGTTTTACATAAGAAAGTGTCTGATATTCAATTCTTGTATGTTTTCTAGTAATTTCTTATTTATTACTTATTACTCCAAATGAAGAAAAAAATGTTTTACTGTTTCTACATGACCCATAAGGTTTTTATTTACTCATATATATAATATCATATATTGTCTGTGTATCATAACACTGCATTACACAAAATCGCAAACCAAGAAATTGTTTGAGTGCAGTATTATTGCTCACAAGGCACATGGCCTACATTTTCTCAATTCTGAGATTTTGTAGCCATAAGTAATACAGTATAAAGTATAGAGTAGGTCAAATTCTTCAACAAAATTAACATCAGTGTCATTATTTAACAAACCTAATGATTTTACAAACCTAATCAGGTATTGATATTGAAAAAAACAAGCCTTCTGATTTATTTTCTTCCATATTGCCTAGGCCTACTACATGTTATCAATTCAGGAATAAGGTTCATGAACTCATTATTAGAACCTTTGGCCACATTTAATATGAACATCTGACATTGTAACATATATATGACAGAAAATAAGGAAAAGCATAATAGGTCCCACAAGTAGAACACAATTGTAGAACAGGCCAACTTTCCCAAAAATATGAACATTTCAAAGAAAATGTGCTCACCTGATAAAACAACAAATCAATACCAAAATGTAAAAAAAGAAACGTTCTGTGGCAAAAACTAAAAGCACTGTTCCTTCAGTTGTCAAACAGGAGAGTGTTTTGTCTTCTCAGCTTTCCTCTCAGCTCCGTCAGTGCTGCTTTGATTGTAGAGCCAATCATTGAAGGCACCACGTGAGGCCACCTTGCCAATGTTGCTCCAGTAAAATAAAATGAGGAAAAGGCCAAACGTATTGATGTTGTTAGGAACTAGTAGTGTGTCTAAATTTAATTAAATGTTTTATGTATCAAAACCTACTGTGCTCAAGACTAGGTTACGCTACAGATACTAGTAAAAAAAAAGAGGAAGAGTGTACTAAAAGATGAATTGTAAAACTTAACTCATAGCATAGCATTAACACACAGAACATAACAACAGTGGGCCAACATAAAGCTGTGCTGTACCGTGATTTCCAAATGTAGTGTCTAGTCTACGAGTCAGTCTCTGGTCTAATCTCACAGTTTTCTAAGGAAGTTAACACCTTGTGGACGCACTGGCCCCTCGGTCATCAGGGGGCCACAGTGGAACTATTTGACGTTCCCTCCCGGACGGTAGTAGACAGTGAGCCAGTCGAACGGGGTCCGTAACCGGAAGTGGGTGGTTGAGTCACCGTCACCGACTGGTCACCGCCGACATACTGCCTGCTGGGATGAGGCTGGCAACCGGAGAATCACTGAGATCCTTACAAATTTGAGAGAAAAAAAAAGTCTCAGCGATAACTCATACATTTTTGCACGTAATCAACATCAAGGCTCTAGGAAATAGAAGATATAGAGCAGGTCTGTGGGCGCTTCGCCAAAATGATGGAAGAAATAGATAGATTTCAAGTACCGAGCGCTGTGCAGGAGGCGGAGATGAAGGCTGAGATGCAGCCGCTTGTAAGTAAGATTTGTATTAACCCCATAACTGGATATAATAAATCAGTGTTTTTTGTCTTTTGTGAAAATTAGATTATTTTTGTCCGCCCCGTTACAATGACTTATATCGTTGAATGAGGCCTAACATGTGTTATACTTAGAGTCAGACCCATCGCTTGTCGTTCTCAGTGTTTGCGATGTAACAAATGGACGATTTTGAATCTGCTATTTAACAGTAAACTGTCGGGGAAAGACGTTCTTAAAAAGCCTATGAGGATAATTCGTGATTTGCTAAATCGGCTGATTATAGTTTATTTCCAGTAGCTGGGATGAAGGCAGCGTCCGGTGTACTGCGTAGTGAAGCAGCATCCGTCATGTCTGAAAACAACCATCCCGTCTCACATCCTCAGCATCCGTAGCAAGTTGGTGTAGCTTCAAAAACATCATTGTAGCGATGGCACATTTAATCGTAGTCTTCGTAACGATTGTGTTTTACTACACACACCCCGGGGTATTATTTTTGTTGTTGTATGTTTACAAAATCGAATTGCTAGAAAATGAACGGGAGCATGGGCTGGGGTCTGGCCTGTAGCGGGACCGTGGATTACTTCATCCTGCGGTGGGAGGGCTGCTACCCCCGTGTCCGGTCTGTGTGGCCTCACTAGAATCAAAGCCCTTTGTAGATCCCCGGACTAGAGCCTGTTGAAGACGCGGGTTGCCCCCGCCACATATTGCGTTCATTTCTGTGCCCTATAAGGTCTCCGATGTTGTCTTTTTTTCTTGTGAAGATGCAGCAGACGCCAGGCAATGGTTAACACACGACGCGTGTCTAGAGCCAAGTTTGTGTACAGGCCTACATGCTCTCAAACTACCTGCTTCTCTAGGGCTTGGTCTGTTGGCATATATTTCATTTGTTGTTGACCAGCGATTTGTTTCGGAGAGAGAGGGGGTTATACTTTTAATCTGTAAACATTTATTTGGGTATAGCAGGGTGTTTTATAAATTATGAAAACATGTGCATTATTTATCGATGATTCAGACTAATGAACGTTTATATGCATCTTTCTGTCTGTGCCTATCTGTCCTTCTGTCTGTCCATCTGTTTCCAGGACCCAGCCTCTTCAACAGCCTCAGAGGCAGACTCAGACACTAGAGAGGGGGAACCCGTCACTATCAACTACAAGCCATCACCTTTGCAGATGAAAATAGGTGAGTTGGAGCCATTGACAGGCCTGGTGTCTGCTTCTGGGAACCAGAATGTTCTGTACTCCTCTGTAGTTTTGAGGTTTTTTCAAAAGTAATCCACTATAACCTACATATTGCTGTGCCCCAGGGAGGAATAGGGGGCTGTGTCTAACATAATCTCTATGTAATAAAGAGGCAAATAGGGGCCAATCTGCATACTTTGTTGGCTGTGTTGTAGAATATTAATATATAGAGTGCTGTATCAGAAAGTATGCAAAGAGCAGTAGGTCTATGGGACTGGGGAAGATGTAGTCCTTTTAAAAGGATTTTATGATATTTCCTTTTATTTGGTCTGTTTTAGGCCCAATTTTAATGGCACATGCATGTTGATAGATTTTGAGATAACTTGCCTTTGAAAAGGCATATTAAGCATCTTGACTATACTTTAAATCCCAAGAAACAATTATTTAAACATCCATGTTACATTCCTGAATAATTAATGACAAGTAGCATTTTTTTGTGGCCTGCAGCCCACCAACCTTTTTACAATGTGGCCTTTTGATCTTTGTCAAAAGGTTTGAGGACCTGGTCTACATTGTGTCTGAGTATTTGAATCTATTGTGTCTCTGAAAGCCATAGTCAATAGAGACTCATTTCAGCACCCTGGAGAGAGACAAGTCAGAGAGAGCAGCAATACTTCTTTAGTTTTTGCTTTACAGTAGAACCTTGCTACTGTAGAAGCCAAAGCCTTGAGGAATCAGGGGTATTCAGAACAGTGAAATATTGAATTACACTGAAATACTGTGTCAAGACATATTCAAAACATAAAACAGGCATCTTGTACAGCGTTAGCCATTGTAGCTGTGCCTTTCAGTTTGTATTTGTCTTTTATTTGTACAAAGACAGCACCATTGCAGCAAAGAGTGAGACCCCTATGAAGGCTGTAGCCCTTTCCCAAAACATCTGCTACGGTTTATTTTCTGACCTTTTAAGTATTCCAATAACATGTCATAACCAACATTAAAATACCAACAAATGCCCCTCGCTAATATATTTGCATCACTGCATATTCCATTTATTATGCCTGTCTAGTTCAAGCTAGTTCAAGTGTCTGAGGTTGAGATAAATAAGGCTCTACTTCATGTTTGATGGCCAACCATTTCTGGGTAAAAACGCTGATGCCTTTTGACATGTGACACAAAATGAGTCAATTTTCCAGAGCAACATGTCATGTTTGGTAACACTGACTCAGACCAAATTGTTGGCATCAGTCAGGCCATTTGTAAGCTGACTTACAGACCACAATCAGCAACAAGGAGAAGGGAAGAAAGAGCTCCTTGTTACATGAGGAATCTACTTTTTGTGAATGATATGCTGTGGGGATTTCAACACCCCACAGTGCTTTTTGCATTAAATAGGTTAAAAATGCCACTGCACAGTTGTCACACCCCAACAGTGGACCCTTGTGATAACAGTTTAAAAAAAAAAAGAAAAAAAGCTCACTCCACAACCACGCTGATCAGGATGGTCCAGTACTTGGCCAGCTGACCACTGAGCACATTCTGTCCAGAGAGCACAAACTGATCTGCTCTGATGTCATATCTTGTGCTGTTGAAAAAAAAAAATCTAATTTTGACACTTCACAGTTTTCTTTCCAGAAACACTGGGTAGTAGTAAATAGAAACTGTGTTAAACTTCAAATTGAATCAAACAAAAACATGATCTTCCTGCCTGATAAGCACATTCCCTGATGAGTTATATAAGTTGCACACTCATACTGATGTCCTTACTGACAAAGCTCAATGTCTGAGGGAGTGTACAATATCACAATCCTAGCTAATTTAATGGTCAAATTTGTAAGTTTTTAAATACATTTGACAACCAGAATAAAATTCTTTTCTTTACTGCAGTATCATATTAATATAAAATGTGACAAAATTACTTGTAAAAACTGCAGTATACTTTTTTCCAGGGAAAGTTGACTGAGTATATGCGCTCTTTTTCAGCAGTACTTCTCAATGAATACAGTTACACACATTCACACCTGGGAGCTGTCCAGTACAACTGTAGTCTTCTATTGTTGGCAACTGAACAGTTCCACCAGAACAGTTTACAGTTAAGTGGCTTGCTCAAGGGCACCTCAGCAGTAGTTATTAAGGGAGGGGAGAGTGTTTCCCATTCACTTTTGGGTTTTAAATCAGTGACTTTCTGGACACAATCATAATCATCTATTGTCTGGGCTACTGTCTGTTTGTTAAGGAATGTGTTTGTTATACACAAATTACAATGTAATGTATGGATGTGTCTTGTAAGCCTATGTGGGCTGGGTACTTAGAGTGCATGGCACAACCAATCCTATTCCATCACGCGCTGTGCTGTATGTATGCCCTTTTGAAGCTCACACCGTGGGGTGATTGTGTAGCCAACCAAATGTGTGTCCCTGTGCCTGTTTTTTTGCAGAGAAACAGAGAGAGCTAGCCAGGAAGGGCTCGTTGAAGAACGGCAACACTGTAGGTAGTCCTGTCAACCAGCAGCCCAAGAAGAACAATGTCATGGCCAGAACACGGTGAGAACTGACCACGGTGACCTAAGCTAAAAGGCCTCATCAGAGAACAAGAGGACATGTGAGGGAAATGCTAGTTTCCATCTTCTAAATGCCCTCATGCAGACCAAACCGCTTCTGTTTTGGCTGAGAGTTTATTGGAGTGTCAAGTGTTCGGTCTAGCGCAATATTTACTAATTTGGTTTGCTACTGATAGCAGTGTGTTCTCATTATGTGCAGTATGACAGTGTGATACTGCGCTCTCTCTTTTCACATTAGCGAAACTTACAATTCAATTCCGATCCTTAATTGTAGCAAAAAAGCAAAACAAAACCTGGCCATTGATTTTGTTGTGTCTCGTATCGCACGTGTGACAACTTACACCATTGCAGGAACACGATTTTATGATCTGAAATAGGCTTTTAATATTGAAAGAATCATCTTCACATCAAATTACGTCACCGTTCATTGAGGATTAGATGCGCGGAAATTATAATTATACCAGTAACCGTGGTATAGACTACTTACTGCTCATTGTTATTGAATGTTGCTTAAAAAAAGATGTAAAGACTGTATATGTGTATTCCTGGATATTTGTATTATATCTTTCCAATAAAATAGGTGTGCAGATAGTGAGAGGGTCTCTTAGCAGAGCAAGAGTTTAGAGACCGTCAAAACTTGCTGGCTTTCCCCAGATTTCCCCAGATAGTGTTGGTTTTAGCAGTAACAATAGTTTTAAATTCTTCAAAACTTTTCATTATAATAATTTGTTCCTCTTGTGTAAAATAAGTAGTTCTGGAATTGTCCGTGTTTGCGATTGGTTGCAGACTCCACCCCTTTTATGTGAACGCGCTCATAGCTAAATTAACAAAACCTGAGTTAACAGCAGTTGATAACCACCTTTGTGATACCGGTTTTGTGAAGCCAGCTATCGCAAAGAAAGCCCAGGTATGTTAAGCTGGCTTCGTAGTACACCCCCTGGCCTCCACTCTTCCTTTATCATCTGTCCCAGTCTTGTTCTAATTGACCTCCTCCGCATCCTCCCCCTCCCATTCAGACTCCCTCCCACTGCTCCTCTAATCACTTCTTTCCTATCTGTCTTTCTCACTGATCTCTCCCTCTCTTTCTCTCTCTCTCTCTCTCTCTAGGTTGGTAGTGCCCAACAAAGGCTATTCCTCCTTAGACCAGAGCCCAGATGAGAAGCCCCTGGTGGCCCTAGACACAGACAGGTGAGCCGACACACACGCATCCAGACACAGGCGCATGCATACACACACACACACACGCGACTACACAACGTCACACACAATGTGCACACACTAATTACTCTTGTTCTCATTCACTTTGTCTCAAATGCATGCAAGCACACACATACTCAAACATCCAAACGCACACACAACAATAATGAACTAACATTGCCTTTGTCTTTCAGTGACGATGACTTCGACATGTCTAGATACTCGTCATCGGGATACTCCTCAGCCGAGGTGAGATGTGTGAGGGAGCAGGTACCTATGCACTCCGGGTAACCACACTTACTCCTCATCTCACTACTACCCTCCCTCACTCACTCCCTCAGTCACTCACTACTTCACTCCCTCACTCACTCACTCACTCACTATGTCACTCCCTCACTCACTCACTACGTCACTCCCTCAGTCACCTTCCCACTCACTCACTATGTCACTCACTCAATATGTCACTCCCTCAGTCACTCCCTCACGCACTCCCTATGTCACTCGCTCACGATGTCACTCCCTCACTCACTCACGCCCGTTCATCATCATGGTTGTCAGAAGCCAGTAGCCAGGTCCTTCCTTAGCCCGTCTTTGAGCGAAATCCATTTCAATCCCTTCTGTTCGCTAATGTATGATCACATTGCACGTGCACCTGTGCAATTGGACTCCCGACGGTGCTGCCAATATGTGGGAATCTCATCTCATCCATTTACACCTCACCGATGTTATTCTCCAACTGCTTCCGTTCTGGTGAACAGTGTAAGTTTACGTGCAAACCAACGCTCCAGTCTAAATGCCACTATGCAAATGCTGTTAACAAATAGGTCATGTAAACACTGTAATCTAATTAGGTCACTTTGATTAGTGTCTTATTCAGAGAATTTACACTGTGATTAAGGATGTGGAGGACCACATTATTAGTGGCATTTTTGTTGTGTTTACACTATCATTTGATAATATAATTTGATATATAAATTCAGGCTGCAACTGCTGCCTAGCATATCATCCACTTATTACATAACGTTAATAAGTGGATGATATGCTAGGCAGCAGTTGCAGCCTGACTTGTTATTAATGTCTATGGCTTCTTACTTTATTTACATTTTCCCCTTACATCTCTGCATTAGATATCATGGAAAAGTTACATGCAAGCAGGTGATGTACTGTGGGGGCACAGTGACTATAATTAGACTACGGCTGTGGTTTGGGTAGCAGGATGGTCTAGTAGTTAGTGAGGTTATCACCTGATGCCTGTTGAAGTATCCTTTAGCAGGATTCCTAAGTGCTATGTGCTGCAGTGGTACTACAGCAACTCCAACTAGAGGACCAAAACAGGCAATTCCTCCCCTGGGCAATTAAGAAAGTATAACAGACATGAAATTAGTTGCCTTGTACACTATAGGGGAGGAAACAATTTAAACATTAATTAACAGCAAAGCTGAAAAACAGAACTTCGTCTACCTTTACTCGTGTAAACCATTTCACCAAAGAAGGGACAGTGAATAGATTATTGTGTTTCATCCGAACATTGATGTTGTTCTTGCTGATAGAAAACCAGCAGGAATTTTCATCGCAAACCTCCAAGGGATGATCCTGTCAACCACCTGTAGAGAATGGACTACGGGCTGTTAGTCTCACTTTGTCATCATTACCTCTGTATATTTTACAAAATCTGACTCAAGAGTTTAAGGAAATATTGCTGTTTGTGGGTTGCCCCTTACCTACATCGTAGAACAAAGAACAAACGTAGAGTTGACCTATCTTGGTCTTTATAAAGCCCACAGTATCCATGAAAATAACTATCCCTCCGCTTCAGTTAAATACCTGGGACATCTATACATTTATATTGTTTTTTACCCCTCTTGATATGCCTATGTGCTATATCTGTCTTTCTTCTAACCCATCCACCTCCTGCCTCTCCCCTGCCTCCTTCAGCAAATCAACCAGGACCTGAACATACAGCTACTGAAGGATGGTTACCGTCTAGATGAGATCCCGGACGACGAAGACCTGGATCTGATCCCACCCAAATCCGTCAATCCCACCTGCATGTGCTGCCAGGCAACCTCCTCTACCGCCTGTCAAATACAGTAACCCCGCCCCTCAATCCCCTGGCCCCTCCCCTTTCCACACAACATAACCCCCAACCCTCATCTGCTGTGAGTTTACTTCGCCACCAGAACGGCGACAGAGAGGCATTGGTAGAATATTGTTGTGACAGTTATGTACTATGATGATAATGATGATGACGAAATAATCCACTTAATTTACAGAAAGTTAAATTTAAGTCTTGGAGAAGACAAATTATGAAATATGAAAATTCACAAGATATTTTAAGTGCGACTAACAGTCTCCAGGTTTCCTCCTATGGTAGGACATGCACTTTTGTTTTTATGGGGGATCTGACTTACCTCCCATTACCTTCTTCTAGACAACAAGATGTAACAAGTTGACATAAGCAGAAACAAAATAAAAGGTTCGTTGATGCTATAAAAAGTGATTTTATTGTCCCTAAAGAATAGCAAATACCATAACCACTGCTGATTCAGCTGCTCTGCTTACCTAAAATCTAGGTTATATTACTGCATTTCTATTCCCTAACTTTTTTTTTTTTACTTTTTACTATTTAATTTGATAGCTTACTTTTTTAAACTGAAGGATCAATATGATTGTATGGGTTGTAGTGGTGATATTTGAAATGTGGACTGTGATCTTGGTGCCCGGAATAGAATATATCTGGTACTGTATTCATGGTAATGTACAGGGTTGTCATGTAGCACAGGCCAGGTCATTGCACTCATCCACCCCACTTTTTGACACGTTCCCTCTGATTTTTTTGTACTGTTTACTGGCTTGGAGTGTTTTCATTGTTTGAGTTGTTTAGGGACGAACATACAGACTCAAATGGCAGCAGATCAAAAATGCATGAAGGGCACCATATTGAATGAATTAATGGGAAATGATCCAAGTAGCCTGTTGCATATCTAAATTGGCTATTTGTTTCTCTGTTTCTACTGTGTAAGGACACACTACTGTTTTGGCACTAGTTTGACGTTTATCATTTTGAATGTCTTGCACATTTTGATTTTGTTTTTGGAGCGATATCTGTATACTCTTTCCAAAAAAACGGTGACAGTGTCTTATCTGAAATGAACTGTGTCAAAAGGGAAGAATACATATTGTTGCACTGATCCTCCAACACATGACGCTTACATGACCCCCCTCTTATTGAGGTCAAAGGGACTTGGGAGGTTGGACTTGAGGTGTTCTATGTTGCTGTTCTTAGCTTTAGATGGCTTTTTCAATACAGCCTGCTGTGTTACGCTACCACATTCTTTCCTAGTGTTACAGAACCTGCTGGTCACTATATAAACCCGCCATCCCATCTCTACAGGACAACACAGAGGATCACAAAAACGAGCACACAGGTTCAGTCACAGGAATGAATTCCCTGCTCTCTCTCTCTCTCTCACACACACACACAGTTTCTCTCTTTTTCACACACACATGCATGCATATACAAACACACACAATGCCAACGTGAAGAGTGGGATGTCATCTTCCTTCTTTTTACTTTGAAGTTATTTTCAATGGTAACCTCATCTACTGACTTGGAGCACTAATATCCTTCATTTACAGCCGTCACTCTCTCCTTCCCCCTCACTTATACCAGTCAACTATTTGCAATTAGAGTATGCCTTAAGTACAGATGTTTAAAAGAAGTGTGTATATTTATTGCCATCCTGATGACTTAATTTATTTGAAGGAGCATTTGCTGTCTATGAAATCATGCTTTTTTGTTGTTTTTTAACATTTAGACAGGGGTGATAATTATTTTCTTTTGGTATTTCTTTTTTAAATGATTTTGTTGTATTTTAAACACATCCATTCCAGTATTAAATAATGTTATTGTTATGTGTAGTGTATGAAATCAATAAATAAAGAAAGACAAAGCCAATGTAGCAGTCCTTCCTCTCATTCTTGCTCTTTCAGCATAATTAATGTCATATAACCTTTATAAAACATGGTGTGTGGAGACACAGGTGCTAAAATAACTACGAATCCAAGGAGGACATATTGTATACAAGCACAACAGATAGAGAAGCATGAGACTGAATTTGTTATGGTAGGTGTGGGTGTGAAACATAGAAACTTCAGAACATAATTAGAAAGATAAGTAGTTTTAATGTTAAAACGTTTAGAGCAGTAATTACACAGCTATGTACATTGTGATATCACATCCATGGGTCTGCAACAACCGTACCTGATTACAATACAGTAGCATCAAAAGTAAAGGCTTCAAGCTGAAAGGCACCAACATTTGATCACAGTTGTCATGTTATGCTGGAAAAGAAAAAAACAGCATTAAACTTTACAGATGTTGTCTTAAGAGGTTGACTATATCCAACTTTATATTCTGCCAGGACATTTTCAGTTCACTACTAGGAAGGTATCAAAGGAAATTCTCTTGATATCAACCACGTTTTGGTCTTCTTAGTGGGCGCTTCCAATCCCATTAACAGTTATAAAAGCTTATGAGACAAATAAACACATTTTATCAAATGAATATATGCATGCTACATGGATGTTGGATGAATGGAATTAAGAATTTTTACAAGCGTCAGAAAATGCTTAAAAAAAGGTTTCATGGCATAACCCTTTTTATCTGCCATGAGTATTGTGCTTCCAAATCTCACCACCAGGGGGTGTACAGTAGCAGTAAATGACCATGCATAACATTATTCCCTGATAATATGCAATCAAGCTACCCAGTTACAAAAAAAAAAAAGAAACTCAAATAAAGTTGGCCATTACAATACACAGTAACTGGCGCTGGTTGGTATAAGAGACAATCATGTTGAAATTCAAAACCTTGAATATCAAATAAAAGGATTTGTTGATGTTCATTCAGTTAATCTTGATTTTCAAAAGGTTGAAAATGTACAAATTCCTTTTTTTGCATTAAAACAGACACACTGTCTTCGTCTTTTGCAATTCAAACACTATATTTTACTAAATATAACATGTTTTGGTCTTAAGACCCAAAGTGTTTTAATTGCAAGCGAAAAAAGTCAGTCTCTCACTCTATCTTCTTAAGCTTTGCACCAAGTCTTTTTTTTCCCTGCGGCATCAAGAATATTCAAGTTTGCAAAAGCAATACTGCTACAAATGTCCTCCTGAAATATAATATGTGAAAAACTCCCCATGAGGTTTACTTATTTGTTATGATCTTGTCAAAGAACTGTAAGGTATTTTGGTGCAATTATATTAAAAAAAGTATATTGGTGTAATAACAAAAACTTGTTTTCAAGTTAGAAAGTATTCCACCTAGATCTATCCCCCAGAGTATACCTTTACTAAGTACACAGCTAAATACGTAAAATTAAATACCCAAGCTCAGTAATTCTCTACATTAGAACATTGCCTTTGTCTCTAATTAACCACTTAACTATATTGAGTATATCATCCCTCTAAAAGGTAGTTTGTCTTATTTATTCACATGAAAATACTGCTATACATTCACCTCGTCCTGTAGTGGAGAGTAACTCTAAAAGAACAGTATCTATGGGTGTTAGGTGTGTGTGTATGTGCATGTGCATGTACTGTATGTCTGAGCGTACATGCATGTATGTGAGCATACACATATTACTGGATTAAAGTGGCAATCTCGAAGATCTCCTAAAGTTTTCATTTAAATAAATGTCCGTTTAAATCACTATCCATCACCGAATGAGGTAACACAATTGTAATTGAGCCTATGGCCCACTGATGAAAGCCCTTGCATTTGCAGTACTATGAGTATTAAGAACCGGGTGTCTGAGGCGACTTCCCCACCATGCATTCAAATTAGCGTTAGTGACATGTTTCCCTTTGAAGTGAGGTCCAATTGCACACCTGCAATTATTGCTTTTCACCATAGATGCCGCCAAAGACAACGAAACGGGAGATCTTTGAGATTGCCACTTTAAGGACTGTCTCCAGTTGAAGAAACTCTTAGTCAAGTATAAAGTCATAAGATGTTGTTGACTTGTTGTTTGTTAACTGATTATTTTGCTGACTATATGAGAGTCAGTTTAAATTAGGGGAACAGTCAACATTATGGTAATCCCCTTGCTAATAAATGCAATCATCTAAAGTGACCAATTAACTTCTAGTGTTTATCAAAGACCTGTGAGAACTATTGTATTGTCAGAAATCTTTCAAAGAAATAACTCACACAACATGAAATCACATAATAAAAGGGGACCTATTTTGCTAATTTCCAGCTCTTTATGTTTATCCTGGGAGTCCACTAGAGTAGCTTTGCATTATTCACAGTTCAAAAAAGTCCTTATTTATCTTATACTGGCCCTTTATGCAGCCCCTCTGTTCAGCCTCTGCCTGATACAAGCCATATTAGCTCCTGTCTCTTTAAGGTCCCCCTCCCTAAAGGCCACTTTCTTCTGATTGCCCGACATCCTCTTGCCGGTGTGGAGGTTCAATAAGCAAATTGTAAACCTACCAAGTAATATAAAATGTCTTGTTATTGGTTGGAAATGACAACTTCTCATATCCAACCGTACATGTTTGAGCCCGAATCTGATCTGGAATATGAGAGTAGTACGAGACAGCACGAACATCCGCAGCAAATAAGATCACAGCAGGATGTCTCCGTTTGGTGTATGTGTGGGAAATGTCTGCCGTCAGGAAACAACAAAGGTAACATAACTACTAAAATGATATTCTGCTGTCGCCAAACGACTGTATAATATCTCCCTGCACTGTTGGTTATGGTTGATTGCTTATTACTTGAAATGTTTTTGTTGTAAAGACATCATCTTTCCCTCATTGTCTTTGACCAGGGAACTTTTGTCACTGCCTGGAGCAGATGACCATATAAAGAAATCTGTCTCGAGTTGACATCAGCTCGAGCTGAAAGTAAAAAAGATAAATTGTTGGAAACCTAGCGTTCAGGAGTCTGAAGCCTGAGCTTTTTGCTCACAGTGATTACTTTATCATTCCTTTAGCTCATTATTTGAACCTTTGGCCCATTTAATATGAACATCCAACATTGTACATTATATATACACATATATGACAGAAAATACGGAAAAGCATAATAGGTCCCCTTTAAAAATGACAAATCAACTACAAATGTCTTAAAGACCCTTAAAGCTTATAGAACCATTAGTCACCTTATTGACAAAGAAGGGACAGCTTTAACTATAATACAAGTGTGTTAAGTGTCTCTTGCTGTTTGTTGTCAAGCAATTACAGAATGTGTCATAGATGATATAGGTTGTCTGTACCAGAGGATTTTGTGGTTAAGTACAGGTTAGCCATCTGACATGGTGTTTGTGTGGGGCTTATGTGTGTGTGTGTATGTGAGAGAGAGAGAGAGAGAGAGAGAGAGAGAGAGAGAGAGAGAGTTTGTTTGTTTGGGTGGGTGTGTGTGTGTACACCTCTGTATGCATGTGTGCATCTCAAACCCCTGCAGGGCTCTGGTCTCCAGAGTCAGAAGAGGAGACGGATACAGAGCAACGGCGTCTCTTGGCTGCGGTGGAGCACTGAAGCATG
>OMKK01032484.1:0-23857 GCA_900302305.1 Polymixia japonica | reverse complement strand
TAGTTATGTCTTTCTAATGACAAAACTATACAACATTGAGAGCAGTAACAAGTGGTCAGCTGTCACAACGATTTTTGTCTGTGTGTGTGTGTGTGTGTGTGTGTGTAGTTGTGCAGGATGACTCGGCCCTCTTGAGGACCTGACTGGCTTTATGATACTGTTGCTATCCCCTCCTCGCCACACATCCTGTAAAGTTGAGGCCGTTGGTGTCAAGGTGTGAATACATCCTTTAGAATAGAGCCGTAGTTAAATTTATCTCCAGCCAAAGAGACGCTACTATGAAAAACAGATGCTCTCAGACCTGTGGATAAAGTTACATTATTACATTATTATTATTACATTCTGCTCCACAACTTTGCTTCAATTTCATTGCTTATACAGTCTTTCCTGATAATACATCTACGTTAACATGGCATTTAAATATAAACGATGGACAGATACAGGATATTTAAACATAATGTATGTAAATACATTAAATATAATCTATGTACATTATGTGCAATATATGTACTTGCAATTACACAAACATGTAATGCATATAACAGTATGTACACACTATGCATATAGTACATACTTACACCTACTGTATATTCTTAAAGGAGCTATATACGATATTCAGCCACTAGATGTCGCGCTAGAGCACCAGCATCTCAGACCAAAACAAATGGGCGCGTGCCGTCGACCACACTAACACTAATGCACTAACATGCTCTAACATGCAGTAACACGCACGCGCAGCCAGACCGGCTACCAAAACAAAGAACAGAGAAGCCCGGATTACAATATACAACATACAGAGGGAACGTGACTTCATTCTCTGCTCAGGACGCCATTACTCCACTATATCTCTACACAGCAAATATTGTTTGCGGCTATATTAATGTTCAAAAATTCGTATATAGTACCTTTAATGGGAATTATATAGAGAGCGCTTCAGATGGGCTCCGTGGGGGGGCAGGGTATTGATGTAGGATGTGATGTGCAGGCAGGATAGACACTCTCCAGCACATGTCGCCTGGTCCTCAGCTCCAAAGCTCCTAGGGCTGATCTCCAGTCATTAATAATGGATGGCAATTGCAGCCTAGGCAGCTGTCTGTGCCCTAACATCATTAAGTAGCACTTAGACTTAACGCCTTTCCCTGGGCCCACTACCGTGTATAGGCAGCTTGTGTGTGTGTGCTTGTGTGTGTGTGTGTTTGAGTGCGATCTCAGTGACGGCAGAGCCGTTACTATGAGCATTCAGTTTCATGTCTTTGTCAGGCTATAGCACTATCCTACTAGTACTATGCCTCTCTCTCTCTCTCTCTCTCTGTCTTTCTCTCTCAGTCTTTCCCTCTGTCTCTCTCTCGCCCTCACTCTCTCGCTGGCTTCCTGCGTTTGTCTTCTTCCACCTGCTATCATGATAGATATTTAGGTCTCACTCTACTCCTTCACACCATTTTATTGTGTTCTAATCTCATCTTCCTCTAGAGATAACCTCAGTTTATCTCATTGTATAAAGCGTTTATATCGCTCATCACTCTGCCACCATCCCTCAGTCCTACTCTTCCACACATCCCCCTTCCATACATCCATGTTTGTTTTTTCAGTATATCTTTTGAATGGTATCCAGTCTGTTTCTCTCTCTCTCTCTCTCTCTCTCTCTCTGTGTCTCTCTCTCTCTCTCAGTCCCAGCCTTCCTCCCCCTCCTCTTCTCTCTGGGTACGGCGCTGACTGCTCTGGCACTGGTGCAGTGTTGGCTCGCAGAGCGCGTGAGTGCTGAAAATCAAATCAAGTTATCTAACGCACAGAAAAAAAAACAAGTGAAGATGTTGGCTTTCTCTAGAACCGCGTCTGTGTGTTTTTGCGATACTGTAGACAGAAACACATATTATATTTGATTTTTTTTTCATTGATGTGAATTTGGAACTTCAAAGAGTGCAGAGGTGATGGTGGTTGCTCATATTTGGGCGTTTTTTATATTTTGAGCTGAGATTCGTTTATGTCGTCCTATTGCTGACATCTCTAGAGGATCTATTGGTATGCAGTACACTTGGTAGGTGGATGCCACTGCAATCTGCAGGAGTTAAACTGAGAAGGTATACAGATTTATTAACTTAACTTTTGCCTCAAAGTCTCACTATACGTGTAAGCATCTGCCTGCTTGTCTCGGCATGTATGTACAAGCATTTTATGTACTGCGGTTACCTGCGACACTCATCAAGGTCTTGAGCGTTTCCTCTTCTTCTACTCTTTTCTTTGCTTTCTTCTATATGTCCTCTTGTTTCTTCTCTGTCGTCTCTTGTTGTTTGCTGCAGCGTTCCACTGTGCTGACAGATTCAGGACCGAGTTTCTTCAGAGGAACCGAATAGGGACCAAATATAGGAGAGCCGACACACACGCTCACACTCGCTCACACACACACACCATCCAAACTGCATCTAGTACACCAGCTAGTAATCTTCTTGTAATTTCTCTTTGGAAATAAACACTGTGGCCTTTGTTTTGGCAAAGGTGTGAACACACGGGACAATAAAACGTCACCCACCTAAACGAAGCAGCTGTTTAAGGCTCGTACGATTTCTACGCACGGTAAAAGCATAACCTGACAAGTGTCTTTAGAGGTTATGAATAATAACCAACAGCAGCACTTATGGAGTATTTCTTAGTGCAATGTATTTTTTTGTGTCTTGTTTTATCTGCTGGTGTCAGCATTATGTGCAGGCAAATGATGGGGTGTGTCCTAAAACAGCTCTCAATGAAAAATGATAGCCAGCATATATTTTGCTAATGAGGAGAAGTCCTTGGAGAATAAACAGGGAATAAAGGATGTATACGTACTGCAGTGTGGGGGATGATGGGATGGATTGGGGCCAAGCAGGAGAGAAGAGGAAACAGATAGCTCCTTTGTGCTATATTTGGTCTCACAGAGATTGCTGGTGTGGGAGAGCAAGGCGTTGTATTGTATACACAGACACAGGCACACACACACACACGCATGTGCTCGCGCATGCATTCACAAATGTACATGCACACTTGCATGCGCACCCACCGTGCGCACGCACAATCACGCACACAGACAAACACACGCGGAGACAAACGGATACACACAGATAAACACACGCAGAGACAGATACACACAGATAAACACACACACCTATTCAGTGCAGATTACTGAGGATATAATACAGAGGCTAGTGCAACTAAACAGGAGAACACATCTAGCTAACCTCTGAATTTTCTCAGAATGACTAGATAAGCTGTGGTTGTCAACCAGCTCTCTGTCTGTAATACAAGACTCATTCCCTACTTCACTCTTAGTCTCAACACATTTCTCTCCTGACCATTCCTGTCCCCCACTCTCGTACTGTCAGGGGTCAGCTGATTCGTACACCAGTAGGCCGTCGGATTCCGACCTGTCAGCAGAGGAGGACCGCGAGGCGTATCGGCGTGAAGCCGAGCGCCAGGCACAACTGCAGCTTGACAGAGCTAAGGTACAGCATTCATGACTTACAGCCCAGGGCTCGTAGGTGAAGAGCACAAAAGAGTAACTTCTTTCTGCTCTGAAGGAAAGACCAATACATTTACTGGTTTTTCAGCTTAGAAGTGCATAAGAATCAATGACACGTTGCAGCCATGAAAAAAAAGTTTAGTCTGCACTTCAAAAAGTCCAAATGTTTTTTTGAGTCCGGGGCATCTTCAATGTTTGACCTTTTTAGTTTAACATAGTTTTCAGCTTTGACTTGAGTAATTCATGTTCTTATATATTGTTCCTACAGTCCAAACCTGTAGCGTTTGCAGTGAAGACCAATGTGAGTTACTGTGGAGCTCTGGATGAGGACTGTCCTGTCCAAGGGGCTGCAGTTAATTTCGATGCCAAAGACTTCCTGCACATTAAAGAAGTGAGTGATTGCATATTGTCGATAATAAAGCCGTTTTTATGGGTAGATTTATGTCGTTTGGTGCTTATTTGTTCTCTGAAGGTTGATCGGACAGCAGCATAAAGTTGTGTTGCCCTATTAAAACTTACAGAAGTACAATAATGACTGGTGGATCGGTCGTCTGGTTAAAGAGGGAGCAGACATCACCTTCATCCCCAGCCCTCTACGACTGGAGGCAATGAGACTCAAACAGGAACAAAAACAGAGGTAGGTAAATATCTATACCACAACTTATCTCAAGCCACAACTTATCTTTGTCCGCAACTAGTATATGAAGCTTCTCAATGAAGGTGAACCAAGGATATGTTTCCCGATCCCCAGGACCACTGATTAATTGATAGGAAAAACTCATTGTCTAGACTATAGACTATATCAGTCATAAAAGCTTGATAATTATAGCTGTTGTGTTGCAGGAAAACAGGGGGTAATTCCTCTAGTCTAGGAGACATGGTGACAGGGAGCTGGAGGACCACACCGCCATCTGCAGGTGAATGTAAGTACTACAAGACCATATTTTTCCTGGAATACCAAATCGTTTTCCTAACCTACTTCCCCGCCACTGTCTTTAATCTCCTTTTCCGTGGTTGATTCTGACTTTCTTGTTTTCACAAGCTAAACAGAAGCAAAAACAGGTAGGTTCCTCTGAAGTAGCTCTTTCTGATGAAAACACAAACTTGACATTAGCTTAAATAAATTGCTTTTGGCCGTTAATAGCGAGGAACATTTTTAGTGTTGACTGATTGTCCTCTATCCAACCCCCACCCTATCTTGCCTCTTCCATGCTTCATCGCCCTCCCCCTATTTCTGGCAGGAACATGTCCCTCCCTATGATGTGGTGCCCTCTATGAGGCCGGTGGTCCTCGTGGGACCATCGCTGAAGGGCTATGAGGTCAGCCTGTCTCTCGCTCACCTCCAGCAGACCGAGAACCTTTTACTCTGTGCTCTTTACTGTTAACACTGTTATTCTTATTCTGCCGCATTCTCTCTTTCAGCTGGCGAGAGCTTAGTTAAACCGACATTTCTCTCATTTAAACCCAAGCATGAAATGAATTAGTTAATTTGATCATCTGTATATAGATGCTGTGTTTGTTTTAAATGGGCCCTGTATCTTGTGGATTTCTGATTAAGACAAGCTTGTTTATTTTCTTCTGCGTATGTTATCTTTTGGTTAAAAATAATAAATTATATGGTGCCGGTGATACTATTCTAAAGTTCTCTTTACCGTCCCACTCAGGTGACAGATATGATGCAGAAAGCTCTCTTTGACTTCCTGAAACACAGATTTGAGGGAAGGTCAGTAAGCAGCAGTAACAGCTGTCTAAATACCCTACAGTTTACACAGTATCACTTAAAATCTTCATTAAAATGAATAATAGTGTTCCACAACATACATTTCTCACTGTGTTTTGCGGCCATTTTGTGGCCTTTGCAGGATCTCAATCACTCGTGTAACTGCCGACCTATCTCTAGCCAAGAGATCCGTCCTGAACAAAAGACCCATCATGGAGAGATCTAACACTCGCTCCAGCCTAGGTGCCCTTGCTTATGTCAGCATAAAAAAAGTCTATGGTAAAACAAAACTCCAAGTTTGAGTTTATGAAATCCCTAATGAATTGTCTATGGTGTGTGCTGTGCAGCGGAGGTCCAGAGTGAGATTGAGAGGATATTTGAGCTGGCCAAGACTCTGCAACTGGTGGTACTGGATGCAGACACCATCAACCATCCCGCACAGCTAGCCAAAACATCACTCGCACCCATCATTGTCTACGTTAAAGTCTCCTCACCAAAGGTAAAGGAGGTTGCTTCACTCACATCACTGTCATGATGTCAGTGGATGGATTCAGGCTCATCTCATTTGTCTTACTCAATGAAACATTGACCTTTGACCTTGTCTTAACCCTTCTCCCAGGTGCTCCATAGGCTGATCAAGTCCAGGGGGAAGTCTCAGAGCAAGCACTTGAATGTGCAGATGATGGCTGCGGACAAACTTTCTCAGTGCCCCCCTGTGAGTAGAGAGCTCTTAGCTAAAGATGCCCTACGCCATTTTTGTATAATATCAGTATAATATCAGCCTAGTTTAGTTGTTAAGGTAGGGCTGTTCAGCAGTGGTGGGTCCATGCTCGTTGCAGTCAGTGTGTGTGCTTATTGCTAAATCTTGCACTGGTAAACGAGATGAGGTGAAACTGGGATTCAGTTCATAGATCACAAATGTAAGAATTATACTTTGACCATCTGGGGATAAACAAGAGGTTTAAAAAATAACCTCATCTTTTCTGATCATAGCAATTGTTTCTGACCAAAATTTATAGCATATACAGTATGGTCTGAGTTGGCTTGGATTGCTAGTCTCCAGTACAGTCTTTTTGGGCAACTCGAAAAAATGATCCCAAAATCACCCAAAATATATCCTTTTTATAATGGTTACGCCCATCCTGCAATAACACCTGTAAATAACACATGCCTGTAAATACATGTAATTAAAAATACTTGTCCGGTTTTGATGATAGTTCGGTTGTTTGATGTTCACTTCCTTGCTTTTCTAGATTTTGAGGATGTAGAGGGATGAGAGTAACCGTTATGGGTGATTTTGGCATTGGTTTTTGGAGTTGCAGGTTGCCCCAAAAGACTGTTTTGGTCAGAGCTGATCGGTATGATCAGAAAAAATAGGGAAATGAGTTCCAGGTCGAAAATGGCTGGAATTATCCTTTAAAGATCAGTTTTAGGTGAAAACTGTGAATATTAATTGACTGACGTTGTTATTTGTCCTACTGTTCATCCATAGGATATGTTTGATGTCATTTTGGATGAGAACCAATTGGAAGATGCTTGTGAGCATTTGGCTGAATACCTAGAGGTCTACTGGCGTGCCACTCATCTTCCTGGTACCACCCCTCTTAACCCCTTATTGGAACAGAACCTGATGACCCCGCCCTCAGCCATCTCTAGCCTACAGGTGAGCCTTATAGGTTGAACGGCAGAAGAGTAATTAAAGGTGAACGCTGAGAATAGAAAGCTGATTGTGAGGCCTAAGACTGGAAAGATAAGTAGTAAAAAAGGGGTATTGTAGCGTTGTCTGGCATTAATGTTGTTTTTAGACCCTTAAGGAATCTTATTTTGAAAGTGTTGTATGTTGTCAGTGTCCTTACCAGCTCTTCCCATCTCAGATTCTCACTCCTGTGTTTCTATGTAATTGTCTCCAATTGTGTGTCTGTCCTCTCACTCATCCGTCCTTAACACTTTTGCAGTTTTCTGAAACACAGGAATTAATTGAATGATCGCTTACAAAATGGGGTGAGTAGGGTTTATATACATATATATTTATGCATTCTTCACCCCAATAACCTTCTGGTACACTTCCCTATGCCACCCTGACCTGAGCCCAGAGGGCTTACACCAGTGAATGAACCCTATTTCGTGTGTATTTGTTGGAATCTACATATAGGATAATGTGCTTATCTTTAATGCACTCTCGTCTTAGTCGATGGTCTGTAGTGAATTGACAATGCTCTACAAGCTTTCTGGGAGAAAATTCACAAAGCACTCTAGCTCAGAACAAGGTTTCTGTTTAATACCATTAATAAAAATATCATGACATTAATATATTGTTTGAAAATGACAACACAATCTCAGGGACTTTACACCTATTTGCCATAATCAGATTAAATAAAAGTTAATAATTTATCAAGTGTGCTTTGTGAATGGAGCACCCGCTCACAGTGGCACATAACGCTATCTTGAATGAAAATGCTAGCTAAGGGCAAGCATCATATGATAAAAACTTGAACAATGTAGATTTCGCAATTGGAACTACTTGAGTTCTCAATGTAATATAAGACTCAAAATGGTGGAGACTGTGATCAGATCAGTTAAATAACATGTCTCCAAGACAAATCTCCCGACCATCCATTGAACTGTTTCACTGACATTCCCTTTGTTCAGAGTGTCTGTAGTATTATGTATGTTTGCTGTGTGTCTATGAATACTATCTTTGGAAGGGAAGCCATCTGTTTTTATTGTTATAAAAAAAGGTTAGAAGAAAGAAGGAGACTACTTTTGGATGTTTTTGAGAACTCTTCTTCCTCTCTTGCCTTCCTCTCCCTCCATCTCTTCATCACCATGCCAACCCCCAGAACCAGAATAAGAACCAGCCACAGCCTCACGAGGGGGTGGGTCTGGAGGGTGAAGATGAGGAGCCAGGGGAGGAGGCCCACTCCCCCTTGGAGCAGGACAGTCTGATGCCGTCTGACGAGGCCAGCGACTCCCTGTCTCGCGGGCGGAGGGGGAGCCCGTGCCACAGGGGGGACGAGGAGGATGAAGAGGAGGCGGAAGAAGAGGAAGAAGAGGAGGAAGAGGAGTATGCATCCCCCTGCCATTCTCACACATACAGGGACATGTACCCTCCGCACCGTGGGCACACTAGCAATGCCCACAGTGCCAACGGGCATGAGGCGCAGGACAGGCTGCTCCAACGCGATGCTCAGCAAAGCCACAACCAGAGGAACAACCGCCAGCGCAGTCGCCCCTGGCCCCGAGACAACTACTGAGGAACTAGGGGACCCCTGGTCTACAGATGAGCACTGAGATCACATGTTCACCCCCTGGCCCTCCGACTAATATGGGCAGAACACAGTACGTTCCCAAATCCATAATTTATAGCATATAAAACACTTAAAAACACCCTCGTATCACAACCGTCTCCCCCCCCCGTAAGGGCATAGCTGAAACGTCGATAATTAGTGGCCTCAGAAATTAACGGAAAAAAATCCCACTATATAAATCACAAAATTATTAGTCTATTTTTAAATAATCAGTGTTTATTATTTCCAACCACAGACTCCCAGTTATACTAAACCATGGGGATGTCCTGACCTCTCTACAGTCATGTAATTTAGACAGCGTAAAAGTCAACAGGGCTACTCACCTCTGCAATGGAAAGGTTTCAGGCTACCAGCTGTACGCAAACTCAAACTTTAGCTGCTTTGCCTAAGGTTTCTCTATTGTAGGATGTCTCATATACCGGCCTTAAAATTCCTAAGACTTTTAAGTATCTTTACTATTGCATGTATGAATATGATTACTTTACAACTTTGCACATTAACATCAGAATAGGAACTGAATGATCTCTATGGATAAACAAAGGCAGGGATGTCTGCCGTTGAATCCATTATGGGAATAGTAATGCATTTTAATATAGTGTATATACGGAATGGGCGCCTGGTTTTGTTTAATTTGTTTGATCAATTTTGTTAGTATGAACTCGTTCATTATTCCACAGTTTCAGTCAACATAGTTTTTACTCACAAGATGGTGAATGATATTTTGGAGAGATACATACACAACTGAGTCTCTAAACGATGACAGTGTTTGAAGCTGCAGTACACTATCCAATTCACACACATTGTGAACATTACTTGTCTTGCTATTGCACAAATCACTGAAACACCTATTTAAAAAAAAAAAAAAAAAAGAAGCTAAATGGGCACAGAGAATGTAACCAGTTATGAAGGGAATGTTACTTTTGATGGACGCATTATTTGCCAAACTGCTTGTTTACATTTACTCGCTCTCCTATACATCAACACCTGCGGTACATCTACAGTACTTTAAATCCAGGCATCTGAGAATGTACGATTGCATGCCTTTGCACCTCCTGCACCACCTGGTGTCTCCAACCCAACAGAGTATCCTGTAAATCGATTGTAGCACGTTACTGATTGTAGCATCCATGTACTATGTTTTGGTGTTTCTCTCAGCACTTGTCAGTTCTCACCCCCATATGCACTGCATCTCTACCTAACATTGCGTTAAGTGTGTGTGTACTGCAGTTTAACAGTTGGGTACTGATCAGATTTTACCAAGGCAGATCCTCAGGTGTTCCTGTGAAGGAACGTCTTATCAATCACACTCAACTGATTACTTCATGTAAAGAAGGTGCGGTGCGGCCGCCAATATTTCTGTTGTGTTCCTTGAGGACTCACAGCTGTAGCAACTGTGACGTGATGTCATTCTGTTCCTGCACCGTTAGTTCATGAGCCGACGACGGGTTAGACGTGATGCAGGGTTGTTGGGAGCTGGCTTTTGGAACACTAGTTTACCACTACCATGTCTCATGTGTATCTTTATCTAGTGTTCTGTATATTTTGGAAAAATCACAGCATGATTGGAAAAAAAAAAAAAAAATGAAGAAAAAAAAAAATCCTATGCAAGTGTTGCATGAAACCTGATTGTTTCTTTTTACAATTCTTAAGTACTTTAGTAATGCATTGATTCTGATTCTCCTTGTATTGTAGTGATAGTCTTGTCTTTAGGGCTATTCACTCTTTGTAAAATGCATCAATTCATCACGCAAACAGTATTATTAAATTTAACCAAGCTCAAAAAAGTATCAATAAAATATGAAATGGGGGAGGTTTTTCCACAACATTGAGTAGACGGCTAGAAGGATGGGATAGTAATTGACGCACTTTTAAATTACTTTAAAACAGTTGCCCTGTATTGGTTACCCCAGATTCTAAAATAACATGTTTGACTTTAAGTGAGAAAGGAATGAGTGACTTACTAAATGAAGCCCTGCATGACTTAGTTCACGAACTGTTTTCACTGTATTTTGGCAGAGTGTTTTTCAAAGCGGACCAATTTAGTAATAGAAAAATAAACGTGAGTTTTTTCGATTTATGAAGCACAATTTTTACAAGGGTTATAATTTAGTTTCCTGTCTTTTTCTGTATGCAATACTAAGCCTAACATTGAAAGACTTAAAACGCCTTAGACCATCTGGACTTCCTCTGTGTAAGTAGAAAAAAAAAATTGCACTAATTTTTTTTTGGGATGGTTGCTTTGTAATGCAATAACTGCACTAAATATAACCATGTATCCACCAGACTACCACCGCGTGCTAGCGTGACCCAACACGCCTCTTCCCTCTATTTATCAAAAAAGTTAGCAAATGTGTAAAAACAGACATTTCCTGCCTGATGCTGTATAGAATGCTTTCTATTTGAAAATAGATTTACAATGTAAGGAAAATACGACTTAAGTGAAATAAACATGACATTTTATGTACTTTTAATATTGTCGGGGTCCTTTTGTGTTTCTTCTGTAAGCAATGTGCACTACAATGCCTTCATAGTGCCTCTCTGCACAAGTATTGGTGTAACAGCTCAGCTATTGTCTGTTTAAAAAAAAAAAGAAACTTGGCAAATAATAAGCTGCATCCTTATGGATTTTGCTGCTTGCAAAAGCACAACAGGTCGGTGTGGGGCCACAGACACAGAGTTATGAGCACCTGTAAGACAGACACTGGGTACTAATACATGTAACTCCAGAATATTTTAACACAAGCATGAGAGGTTGCCAGCTGTTGTCTATAGGGTCAGAAAATCTCAACAAGTTTAACAAGTGAAAAAGCGCTTCGCGTTCCGATGTGTCTCTCCATCTACAACGCTAACGATGTGGGTCATGCAGGACTAAACCAAGACTGCCTAACCATACCAGGACAGTGATACCGCAGGCACAAGAAGACACAAACACAGACGTCACTCAACTTTGCTGTATTCACGTACAAATGTCAATTTAAGAAACAGTGCTTTCCAATCAACTCAGAAGAACCATCTGATTAAATCAAAGATTGTGACACTTTAAATGTTGTTGGTCTCTTTACACAATTTTAAAAAGTCAGGAAATTCAAAGAATAGCGACTGAAAAATACAACTCTAAACATTGCAGTAACACTTGACTACACTCAAGTCTTGGCTGGTATTTATCACATTTGATAATTAACTTTCTATGGAAGGACAGCGTTTATCAGACATTTTAGAGTTGGAGTGCTGGTCTAAGTTTTAACCCCACAGCCATTATAAATGAGGATACTCAGGGCTCCACACAATGATCCTGGATCAGCACTCTCGATCATATCAACAACACACCAACCACCGAGTCCACAATTATGCATCTTTTAAATGTGTAAAAACAGACAAAATGCACATACTGCCAAGAATATTCCCCAGTCTTGAGCCTTACCGTTCATTAGACAGGTGCAGAAAGAATGGTGTGATTGCTATACCAGGTAGCCATATGCCGAGCTCAGGACAGAAGAACAGTAGTACCCACTGATCAGCCTGAGCACATCAAAATGTTGACAGCATTGGAGGAGAGATGACTGAGAACAAAGAGTAATCAGGACATAACAGAAAGACCAAATGCAGAGAGAACATTTTTTGGAATATGCAGGGTTCTGACATACTACTGTATGGATGCAAGGGAGGGACATGATCAAATACTGTGAAACCCCAGCGCGTGTGTTCCCCAGCGTGTACGGACTGAGCTTTGGTGCGTGTCAGGCGAAGATGGTTTCCTCTCGTCTCTTCTTGGTGAGGATGGTTCCAGGCTTGTGTTGCGCGTCCGGGTGGTTGGTCAGCTCTGGGGGGCAGGTGGAGACCGGGCTCTCGAGGATAGCCTGCTTCAGGTCGTAGAACACCGTCGAGTCCTCTTTGGTGAGGAAGGTCATGGCCACCCCGCTCTTGCCAGCACGACCTGTACGGCCAATACGATGGATGTAGTCTGCAGGGGGAGGATGGGGATAGAAGGACAATATTAGTTCCTCACCAACGTAAAGGTTTAGTTGCATTGTTAATTATGGCACTAACAGTCACCCTTATAAATTCTAGGCATTCACAGTATGTAAAGTCGCTTTGGAAAAAAGCATACATCGAATGGCATGTTTATTTAAACATTTATGGATTCCTCATAATACTCGTTTCAATAAAAAAAAGAAATTGGATTATATAATAAAATATAATAATTACTTGAATAGCTGCAGCATCTTACATGATAGTAAAAGAAAAAAAACAAATATTGACATTTACACCTCTGAGCCCAAAATACAAAGCCTCTTACCTTCAATATTCTTAGCCATGTCGTAGTTGAGCACCATGGAGACATCCTGGATATCGATACCTCGACCAGCCACGTCTGTGGCCACCAGGATATCTTTGGCTCCAGCCTTGAGGTTGGAAAGTGCAAACTCTCTCTGTTCCTGTCCTTTGCCGCCGTGCAATGTGCAAGCATTGTACTGAGTGAAGGAAGCAAAAGAGAAAGGAGGGGGAAACGATTATGGTTAAAGTTCACTGTGTAATTAACCGTTGTGGAAATCCGGTTTATTTGCTGGTAACTAATACAGTAAAGTGGACGTACGCCCATTTTCTCCAGAGACTTGGCCAGCACATCGCAACCCTTCTTCTGGTTGACAAAGATGATGATGGGAGGCTCGAAGCCGCGTGCCAGCACCTCCAGCAGCTTCTTCCTGCACGGCACACAAACAAAGACCGCTCAGTACTCGCTGACAACGGGACACAGATGGGATCCTTATGTTTTAGGGAATATTATGGATTTGGTGTGTGTGTGCGTGCGCGACATACCTCTTTTCACCCTCCGACATGAGCAGGACCTTCTGTTCCACCCTCTCGTGAGGTTTGCCGGCAGAGCCAATGTATACCACAGCGGGCCGCCTCAAGTAGCTCCTCGCCAGTCTCTCCACGGCTGCAGGCATGGTAGCTGTGAACATGACCGTCTGCAGGAAGCAACAGCGGTAAAGTTTGGAAATGTACACACTGCTCAACACCTAGACGATAATCTTTTTACGTAAATGTTTGTGCATGTATGAAAGCGGACATACTTGTCTGTATTTGTGTTTGCCAGATTCAAAGTTCATCATCATTTTCTCGGGGTCCTCTGCCTCGTCTGTGTCTGGTTTCTGATTGGTCACTGGGATGTATTCTAGAATCTTTTGGACGTCGGGCTCGAAGCCCATGTCAATCATACGATCAGCCTCATCCAGGACCACGTATGTGCAGCGGCCCAGGACCAGGTAGCGGTTCTCCAGCACGTCGATCAGACGACCAGGGGTGGCAATCACAATCTGTCACACAGGACGAACATACTATTGGTGTATATGGATATTTTGTGTTACCCTGTAACTGTGTGGGCAGGGTGGGCCTATCCACAAAGAGGAACAGCCACCCTAGCCGATAAAGATTTTATTTATTTAGGAACTCTGTCACATGTTATGGAGGCCTTTCTACCCCCACCAACAAACGTTATTCTATATGTTCATTATAAGACTATCTCACCTCACAGCCCATTCTCAGACGGAAGCCCTGGTCCTCTCTGGAGATACCTCCGATCACAGCAACTGTGCGGATGCCAAGAGGTTTACCAAACTTAATGGTCTCCTCTTCAATCTGCTGGGCCAACTCACGAGTAGGAGCAAGGATCACAGCGTAAGGACCCTGGTCAGAGTCTTCAATCCTGCAGGAACAGACACGTTTGTAAGTTTGCAGCTGGTATTTATATAGGGATGCTAATATGAGAGCAAAATGGATCACAAGTCCTATGTGATGAAGATCTAGAACAAAAACAGAATGGGATATCTCTTGATGCCATGTGAATAGTATAGTCTAGGTTGTCTTACCTGTCAATCTTTGGCAGGGTGGTAATCCATACAAGCAGGGGAATGAGGAAAGCAGCTGTTTTACCACTACCCGTCTCAGCAACACCAATGATGTCACGGTTCTGTAAGCCAATGGGAATGGCCTGTCTCTGGATAGGTGTGGGATCCTGGATTTAATAAAAACAAGCAAACAGAAATACAAGTGATTAGTCAATTCGCTGACTCCCGAAGACGGTAGGAGAATTTGTGGTCAGCCAACATGTTGGAGATTTTAGTTTGTTGGACATATGGGGGAAAATCTAGGCATGTATTATTTGTGCCTATATTGCTCTTAAAGAGGCTGGCTGTGATCTTGGCACTTTTGCTCAGATACAAATTATTCAAAATAAGAGATATTGTCTTCGTTGAACTCACTCCTGTGTACACTGAGATTTAGCATCCAAGAGAAACTAAATCTCAAATAGTAGCCTGTGTCTAAAAGTGCCAGCGAACAGAATATAAACACTGGTTACATTTATGTACTCGAAGATCTGATTAGGATTAAATCCCTGCAAAAATGTATATTTTGTATCTCCCCCACTCTATATCCCCCCCCTCTTGGAAAACCTTGGTTTAGTCTGATGACATGGAAGGCAGACCTTGTAGCCACACTTGTCGATGACCTCCAGGATGTGTGGGGGCAGTGTGTACTCCTTCCAGTTCCTGATGGGGTTGGGGATCTTGCCTCCCTTGGTGGTGATGCTGTAGTCCTCTCTGAAGATACGCCAGTCCCTGTCCGTCATCTCATCTAGCTTCTTCTGAGACCAGTGTCTGTCGTCCCAGCGCTGCTTGGCCTCCTTCTTACGTACCTTCTTCAATCTCGTCCTGAGGGGAGTTGGGAATGTGGGGGTTAGATGGCGGAGGATCGGGAGTGAATTGGGGGTAAATGGAGTGAGGTAGTGTTGTGTAGGGGAGGAGTCATTTCTAAGTCCTGGTGTACATACATGGGGCTGGTCATTTCTACACAATATACACGACTCACTCTTCCTGCTCCTTCTCTTCCAGTGTGCGTCTCTTCTCCATCAGGTCACCATAGAAACGCGACTGCTCCCTTTTCTGCTGCTTTAGGTCAATGCCAGCGATGAAGCCCCGCCCATAAAGTTGAACCTGATGCTTCTCTTTGTAACTGTGGGGGGGAGACGGGGCACGTTAAATTGTCACGAGTCACACCGATCCTGACGCAACATAACCTTGCCTTAATTAAACAAGTAAATCTTCAGGCGACACAGTGGCCTGTATTGTCCAGTGCCGTAGTGGCAGTGTGAGTTGCATGCATGCTGACTCACATTGGGTTGTAGTCGATAGACGTGTCTTCGGAGGCATCCCACTCAAAGACAAACTTCCTGTCGTTCAGATGACGTGTGCGCCGACGTTTCTTGAGCCCACCCAAGTAGCGCTCCTGAAAGGATCATATATTTTAGTGTAGCTTGAAAAATCACATTACCGAGTCGTATATATGCCGTGTAGGGTGCTTGTTTATGTTTATGAAAAAGTTGCACCTTTTGGGTGCAACTTGGAAGCAACTTCCTCGTAAAGACCTGACAGTTGATCCGTTTACAAGAGTTACAGAAATGTAACCCTCTGCATTATTACATTCAGCCTATCACAGCCACCATTATATCTGGTCCAACCAATAATGCAATTTCTTTAAAGACAAACCTTGATGGCCTGGAGCTCTTTGCTTTTATCCTTCTCCTCTCTAATCTTTTGGCGTCCGTCATCCTCCTCGTTTCCATTGTTCTCCCTTTCCATCCGTTCTCTCCGCTCTCGCCTGTCCCTTTCTTGCGGGTCCTCTGCGAGACACAGATTCTCCGTCAGGCTAAACAGACACCTCTATAGTGACACAGAGAATGTCTGCGACTGAAGCTACCAGACATGATACACACCCATCATTTTTCTTCCAGTTTCTTGGAACATCCTTCTCTTCTTCCTCTCCTCGTCAATCATCCTCTTCCTCTCCTCTGTCTGCTGCTCTCTCCGTTTCAGAGCCTCGGCTTCTCGCTCAGCCTTGGACAGGAACTTGGGCTGAGGTGGGCAAAATGAAAAGGGAGGGACTCAACATTTTGGTCGGAAAAGGAAGGATAGTATACTTTGGGAAAATTCTCTTCTCAAAAGATCTCACCTTTGCCTCTGCTTCCTCCTCTGCCTTCTTCTTGGCAAGAAGCTCTTCCAGAGACAGTGGTTGGACCTGGAAGAAAGCAGCGAAAGCCAATGACTCAAAATAACATCAAACAAAACAATAAACTGTTACAGGACATTCAGCTGAACCTGAATCATACCTTATCTTTCTTCTTTTTGTCATCTTCCTCATCTTCTGCTTTAATATCCTTCTCTCTCTTTATCCTGCCATCCTTTGATTTAGGTGATGTACTCCTTTACAGAAGAATATCTTGTATTAAAAAGGTGAAATCAACCTCACAAAAACAACGTGTTGACAACCCTTTTACTACATTATTAATGACAACTAATGTACAAACACTTGAATCAATGAAAGTCATTGGTTGACTTCATTCACAGTCCACAAACCTCCCAATCACACATAACTGACATAGCATAAGTATTACAGCAGTCAGACATCAGTCTGCACACCTAGACTTCTTGCTGCGATCCTTATCACGTCGGTGGCCATCTTTATCTCTGTCCTTACGACTTCTTTCTCTGTCCTTATCCCTGTCAAACAAAGATGACCGCTCTTTGTCTCTCTCCTTGTCTTTCAAACGTCGATCTCTGTAAAGAATATAAAGACAAGAGTAGTACAACTTTTAAATCAATAAATGGAAGTTGGTCATAGGCAATTCAAAACATGCTCAATGGCAAGCGGTCAACAGGAAACATAACAGGTAGAATGTCTTGACGAGTTAGCTTCTTTGCAGTTAAAGATAATTTCAGCAACCTTTCTGCAGATTTGGAGCGATTTCGTTCACGGGATCGATGGCGCTTGCGTAAAGGGGGGCTTTTACGATCTCGTTCTCGTGAACGACTGCGTTTCCTTTCTCTGTCTTTGGTCCCAGACGATTCAGAGTCTTTCTTCTCATTAGAGTCACCGGCCATCTGATAGCATACAGAGAGAATAATTGTGGGTTAGCGTTCAATTTCTGTCAGAATTTGTCCCGTTCCTCTGCAGAAATCGTAACCTATCGCCTGTTTAAAAAAGGGAAGTTAAGAAAATAATTTACAGTTTGAAAGCTGCTGGTTAACGTAGCCAGGTAATAATGTTAGTCTACTAATATAAAACAATCAAGTTTGTTATGTTTGCTATGTGCGGTCCAACACACCTAACTTCATCAGCAATGGTTAGGAACCGTGACTGTTCAGATCAATAATTAACATAGACAAACAAATCTCTACATCATGGGTGCACAGCAGCAAACTTAACAATCTTAACTCAAACGTCTCAGGGATGCATCATGCAGCCTGCAACCAGCTGCCAGCCTTAGCTAACGTGTTACCTAGCTCGTTAGCAAGGCAGCTAATCAAGTTTTAGTAGCAAGTGACTGACAAAACATACTAAGCTACAAACATATTCGATCAAAACCAATGTGGTTCCTTAGCTATACTGATGGGAAATGCAAATTAAGACATCTAAAAAGCATACCTTGGTAAGTTATCAACAAAAAAACTTGCGATTTGTCTTCGTTTCAAGAAGACGCCATATTGCCCGACATGAGTTGATGCAACGATAAGTATGGGAATCGTAGTGCGTAGAGGTCTATGCACAATAATGGTCGACGATGACGTAAACTACATTTCCCAGCAAAGTTAAGTCGCTTCCTGAAAGGCCCCCATTGTTTGGTACCTGAACACCTAAGTGCCTGCCCAAAATAAATTTCTGAATCCTACTAGCGTTGTATTCATGGGGTATATAGCCTTTCAGGCACAAGGTGGCAAACATGTCACAAACAGGGATGTAGTGGAGGGTAAACCTTGGGTGAACCCACCTAAACTCAGTTTACCCACCTTTTTTATTTGCAGAATAGTGTTTACCCACCTTTTTATGTAGACATAAATCTTCATTGAACGAAGTCATAGCATTCATCAAAGTAAGTAGTATCAACCTGATTTAAGTTATAGGAAGTATGCTATTTTAAGGGGGAAAATATATTATATAATATTTGTAAAATATAATTGATTTTTGTCTATATTGGTGATTGATTGCCTTATGGTGATTACTGACTTAAGGTCATAGTGTCCACCTAATTGCCACATCACTGGTTACAAGTTGGCATGACCCTTTGAATATTGATTGTATTAGTATTTTTTAAAGACTTTTCTTTGTCTTATCAACTATGTAGATTTTTAGATTTGACAAATGATTATAGTTGAACTTAATTAACCTTAAAGAAGAAGAAGAAATCCTCTGAACACTGTTTCTTTTATGCTTTAATTGGCATATGTTACATTTTTAGGCAACATAATTAGGAAATGGGTGTGGGGGGATTGGAGACCTGTAATATGGAGTGAAACCTGATTTGGGATGCTTTTCTGCCACGTGATCCCTGTTACCCATCTCTTCAGTCAGTGATTACAGGTATTTTCTCCCTTGCACTGGCTTCCCCTGCATGCACCTCTGAGTCTCTAGAGTTGTCACTCCCACTACTTATAGTGCACTAGTCAGCAAATTCTGAAAGGTGAATGGCTCTTTCCATGATTGAGGGTAGTTTCATCATGTTGACAGTAATCCACTTCATCGGCCAAACCTTTCTTTCTTCCACTCTTTCACTCTTTCTTTGCTCTTCCCTTTCCCCGGGCCCACCAGGTTATACGCAATAATAATAACAGTAACAATTTTCTTACATTTTATTGTTGAAAAAAGAAAGATTAGGAAACACGTTCAAAAGAAAAAGTGGCTAAGATAAATAAGATAATAAAAACATAGAACACACAAGATTTAAAAGTGGGCAAAATCAAAAACGGGTTATTTTACAAAGTGAATACTACTGTAAATCAACTAGCCTATGTTCCTCAGGCAGGGAGTTCCACAGCCAAGTTGAGGTGATACCTCTTGAGTCTAGATTGTGGAAAATTCAGAAGGACCCTGATGAGACACTAAAATGTCTGCAATGTAACTAGGAACCAGACCTATCCATGCTTTAAACATGATCAGTAAAGTCTTAAAATATATTACCAGTGCAAAAATGCTCAGATTCAGAATATATGTTTTTTTCGTTTGGCAAGAAAGTCACTGTTTGTCGTAAAATTAAATACTATTACTATTACTTTTTGCTTTGCAACAAACGACTTTCTTGACTTGCAAAATTATCTTTTAAATTGACAAACATCATATGTGTAATTCATGGCACAATTCAAAAATTATTTGTCTCTCACCATTGACTACCGTACATATTTTTTCCGAAATAAGGTCCCATGGAGGACAGCGGAAGGGAAAGAACTTAAGCTCTCTATACAATCCTACGGGGCCAACAGACACACATAAATCACCCAAAACATATAAGAACATTTGTGCAGTAGTAATGAAAAATGTCTATAAATAGATGTAATAAAAAAAAGACATGCCTGTCATGTACACCTTTGATGCTTGCTTGGTCGTTGCTTCAACACACAAAACATGACTGTACAGCTCTCTTTACCTGGACCTCAAAGGTAAGGTTGACTCTCCTTTCCAGAGGCTGGCTTTATAGCCGACAGAGTCCATTTTTAATCAGATCTATGGTACTATGGAGGCCAAAAAGCACATATCTGATTTGTCTTCATTAAGTTGTAGAACATTTTGGGATAGAAAACACTTGATGTCAGCACAGCTTTCTGTCTGGGTTTCTGGATTTCAAGGGTAGGTTTAGCTGGGTATCGTTGGCATAGCATATTATGGTATAGCACATATATAATTCCTCAGCATTTCTCTGTTTCGCAAGGATAAATGTTCTGTCAAAAGCTTATGTCGGGCAATTCTAGACAAAACATTATAAAAAGCGTTGGATAAAAGATGCAGATGAAGTGAAACAGATAGATGAATTAATTACCTCCATCATATAACCACTATTAAGCAAACATCTATTAAGTCCATTAGAAAAAAAAGGAAAAAAGCCTAATGTGTTTTCAGGTTGTTCCTTCTAAAACAACCAGTCAATAATCTTCTTAATGTTTTGTTTTTTTCTGCCCTTGGCTAAACAGTTGTCATTTTGACTCAAGGCCTGATAAGCTATCGCATAGCTGTCTTCAAGGTCTACTTAAACTAATATTAGTGGCTAGGGTATAGGTCAGAATCCAGCCCAAGGACCACTTAATGACATCCCAAAAATGCGCTGCTGTCCCTGGTCCAGAGTTTGAAAAATGCTGGTCATTGGTCAGTACTTTCTCTTTGATAACATTTTTAATTGATTAATAATTTTTAATGTTTTGAATTAGTTATTTTTTTGGAGCATTTGGCATGACAAACATATTCATTAATATTTGTCTTTCATAAATTCTAAATCTCTATGATGATTGCATTAATTTGCTAAAGTAACAAAAAACTAAAAAATTGTGGATTCAATTAATTATTTTAATGTTAAAAAATGTATTATTACATTTTATGATTACAAGTGCAAATGTTGGTGCAGCTTTATGGGTTTCTTTTTGTTTTACTATCACCATGGGTTATGGTTTATCACAACTAAAGAGTTAGTTGTGATTGTACATGATTAATTTCATTTTGGAAACATTCTTTAACATCAGACAGCTTGCAAAAGCACTTTTTTCATACACATCAAGGTGACATGTAAAGGTTATGCTTTTCCCATTCACTGCCCATGGCATTTTGTGTCTCTGCCAAGTGTCAGAGTGCCTCACCTATACGCACTCTTAATACTTTCTCAGTTTACTGTTGCTATGACAACCCTGCTGCTGCCGCCACAAAATGTCTGGCAAGATTATTTTTCTAATGATATTGTTATATATTCTACTCTCACTCCTAAATAATAAGCACGTAGTGTGTGTTGAGTACAAGCTCAAAAATGTGCTTCATCATCATTCTGTCATCATTTTTCTCCCATATTGCTTCATTATTTTCTGAGATTCTAGAGAAAAATGTAGAAAATACAATAAAGACATGCAGGAAAGTGGGGAGACACAAATGTCACATGAGCCAAACAATTAACAGTCACAATACATGGAGGGTTTTCCAGGCAAGTAAATTAGACCACTTAACTGTAACCACTTTGGTGTTAAAAGCCCTTAAGGAGATGATATAATAATCACACCAGGGAAAAATGTTTAGGCTTCTTCTATACGAGAGAAAACAAGTCTATAGGAAATCCTTTATTAACTTTAAGTGAACAGGCAAATTGGTCTTCTCTTAGAAGATACAGTTAGTGTTGTCACTACCAGATAACAGAATAGACATACTGCGGTCTGTAGCTGGTGAACATGGTGGGCAGACGATAACCCAGACACATGTGGTATGTGGGTTGTACATGTGTGTATAATAATGTGACTTTCCAATAGACTATAAAATAACTTTTACCACATATTAATCACTGTATATGCATTTTTTCCCGACAAACGTCTGTCAGTAATACAGTGTTCATACAGTCTTTGTAACTGCATGATATAGGTCACAGGCTAATAATGATTTTCTGCTTCCAGTCAATGTTGTGTAATGTTGACTATTACCTAATTGTGATCACTAGCAGTTGTCTATTGATAGCAGAGGTAGGCTTTGTACCAGCAAGAGATCCATACAGGACGTTTGTCACAGAATGTTGTTTACATATGTACCATATAAAATGACAATGGCTCCAATCAATCAATTACCATATCTGGCAATTTAGCAATCCTAGCAACAGGTCTTCCCAGGGTGACATGATTGGGAGGCACAGATATGACTGTGTCCAGCATCCTCTTGCAGTGGGCTTCCTCTTGATGTACATAGGAGATTTCAAACAACTCCTAACTCCTAACTACCATCAAAAACCCCTTCCCAAGCACCTCACGTGCCCTAACCTCAGCTCCCATCCCCCCACAGTCCCCAACGCCAAGCGCCGTTGTCTAATTAAACAGCCAGAAGAGCATTCACTGTCGACATGCCCTCGGGGGGTGCCAAACAGGGCGTGCGGGCATGGGAAGGGGAGGATGCTAAGGTGAGGGGGAACTGAACGGGGGTTTTGGGGTTCCAGCGGGTGGGGGATGGGCCTGACAAGGCTTGGGTAACAGCAGGAGTCTGGAAACCCCTGGCAGACACACAGGAGGGTTTCTCATTCCAGTTCAGTTGTACGGGGCCGTTGCTCACCTCTCTGCACATGGGAATGAGAGATACGCAGAGCAGACAAGATAAACTGCTTAGTATACACAGCGCACACTGACACACATTCATACACAGATTCACACATACATACTCATGCATGGCTGCCCATAACACCGCCTTCCCCACACATGCCTGTATGCACACATACACACACACACACACACACACACACACACACACACACACAGAGATAATGGGGAATCACAGTCTCATGTGATTCCTTGCAGGATAGATACAGTAAAGCATAAAGCAGACAAACAAACCTGGTAGAATAACAATAATTGAAGATGTGATAGATTTACTTTAAAGTAATCAATTAGTTGTAAAAGGTAACTTAATCTTATTTAGTAACTATTTGATTTCATTTCAAGCACATTATTATTTTAGTATGCTAATGTAGCTGGATGTGGTTAATATTAATAGGACTCACTCGTGGGGGTTCAGATCTATAGGAAGGCCTTGGCCTATGCTGTCTGATGAAGTGTGTGTGCTTCATAGGGTAGCCCAGAGCGCACAGACACACACACACACTGACGCTACAGGCCTGTCTGAACTCATTACATCAAAATAGCTTTGGAAAGAGAAATCAAACAGAGAAGAAATGGACTGCCACAACAGAACGTCACTTCAATATGTACAGTCAGAGAGATGCTGCTTTGAAATTTCCTATTTCTGTGCTGGCTTTTAATCTGCTCTTTTGTATGAAGCAGAAATTTAAAATCTTTTGAAGAAATAAGAAATATAAAAAAAAATCTATATATATGTGTGCAGATACATACTGTAGATGTACATACATACTGTAGATGTTAATGTACATACATGCTGATGTACATTAACCTACATAAACATATAGATGCATAAGCAGACAAACTATATAAAAACAACAAAACATCTGGAAAACATAGTAGAGGACGTCATAGGAGCCATGTATGCCAGATAGACCCATTGGGACGCTCAGAGGGAGCAGACATCAAACTATATCTTCTTCCTCTCCTTGCCCAGCTGAGCCAGTGACATAGAATCCCATTTTACACCCAGAGACAAGAGTTATGACACTTTCAGAGCAGCTGTGACACACATGGTGTGTGTGTGTGTGTGTGTGTGTGTGTGTGTGTGTGTGTGTGTGTGTGTGTGTGTGTGTGTGTGTGTGGAGGTGCGTAGTAGTTTTTATTTACAAACTCTACAAGGTAGACTGAATGAATGGAAAAGGTA
>OMKK01032482.1:0-32964 GCA_900302305.1 Polymixia japonica | reverse complement strand
TGCTGAGCCGTGTGTGTGTGTGTGTGTGTGTGTGTGTGTGTGTGTGTGTGTGTGTGTGTGTGTGTGTGTGTGTGTGTGTGTGTGTGCGGGAACCAAGGCAAAAACACAGAGGACAAAAGTTCAGTTCTGCAGCCAAATTAGTTTACATGTCTGGGCTTGTTGTAAATCAATTCCAGGAAATCTTTGTCATGATTTTGCAAATATTACTACTGTTATTGTTACTCTAAACCAACCGAATTCTGTGAATAATTATATTGTCTAATGTTTCTCATTTGGAAATGCATTAGCTGTCAACATACATTTCTGAATCATAGGATTTGGTCTGCATTCTTGATCTGAGGAAAAATCATGAATCATGACATCCTGAATTCATTTCAGTAATTCCAGTTATGTAGTTTATTATGAGATTTACACTTGTAGATATCCCTGTTGCCGTCACTAAAATAGAAACATGACATTTTTACAAGTATTCAGTCTCACTGTAAATAGGTCGAAATAGGACTAGAGATCTGCTATTGCCTGTGATAATGGCCATCTAGCTGTGAGAGGGAGTACTACAGGCTTTCTGAATCTTCATCATGCAGGAGGTGAAGGCTTAAACTTTGCCTCCATCTGCTGAGATATTTGTGTCAAGGTTTTTCACAGGCATTATAAGGGCTGCATTGTACATGAAACAGCTGACCATTTTCTGTGCTAGAAGATCTACAGTATGGTATGAATGGATCCCCACAGATCAGTTGCTGTTAAAATCGTTTGTGTTTGTATGTGCACATGCTATAAAACCAATTGCTTAACTGTTTATTTTCTTTAATTTGTAAGTCAAAGGACATTGTTTAGCACAGTTTCTATTCTATTCTATTCTATTCTATTCTATTCTATTCTATTCTATTAGTAGCATATTTGCACATCCCATATTTTGCCAGTGTAGCCTACCTCTCGACAACTTGACAACCCTGTCGCTTTAAGAGCCGTGTGCCTGAAACCTGCAGTACATCGAACTAGTTCGGATGTATTTTGTTCACGGCTGTTAGATGTTTCATTCTGGGGGGGCATTTCAGTTACACGCTACCTTGGATTATTCAAGTTACGGATTTTTTTTTTTAATTAAGCAATTTAAGGAGGTCTTTGTTTTGCTGATTGACTGCGGCGTGCACAGGGGTGTGAGAGCGTCTCCCCTCTGGTGTAGGACAGAGATGCCGCACTGTGCGTGAAGGAGGATGCTGCCGGCAGGCTGGTGATTTCCTAATGTAAGTATCCCCCCTTTCTCCACTGCGGCATACATTGTTTAACGTACTGGGAAATGCAATTGTTGTCTTTTTTTAAATGTTATGATTATGTTTTCATGTTTACAAAATGACGTATTCTTTGCACGATTATTTGGGGCCGAGGCTAGATCTGTTTTGAGCATGTTGAGTATATGTCTTCAGCCAACCCACTCAGTATAAACATAATGTCAGTGAGTGTAGATTTATGTTTTAAAGTGCTGGAAGTCCTTTGACTTTGAAATGATGATGTCATTATGCTACGTCGCAGAGTTTACAGGCCTATTGGTGCTACCAAAAGCATTGCGCCACACTGCAATATGTTTTCAAAATATAATAGAGATTAAGCAGAGGCTGTGTTTACACCTGGAAATATACGCAACTTATGTTCATTATGTTCCTTCTTCGAATACACACCATTTGAATATATGTATTTCTATAGCCAAAACACAGGCTCTCATGTAAAATAATCAAAATGCCTAAATAGTTTGAACCCGTAGGCCTACACCTTCTGCAAGGTTACTCCAACCCATCCTGTCACCCTGCATAATGAAGAATTTAAGACAGGCTGAAAAGAGGATTCATATATTTATTAAGATAATAATACTATGTATAATTACTGCAGTGCATCTCCCTCATTTAAAATGTACTTTAAATGGTTTAAAAGCACACGACGATCCTATGGCTTGTGTCAATGATGATAGATGGTCAGATTAGTTAACAGATTTTTGACCGCAGTTTTCCTTTGACAAAGTTTATGTGCGCAATTTGGACTGCAATGTGCCGGCGCCCAATCCCATTAGTGTTGTGACTACAAGTACCAGAGTTCAGCAGCCTCCCATCACCCTCCCAGCCAACAGGCAGCAGCCCCAGCAATCACGTCCAGAGTAATTCATTATTAGAACATCGCCTTTGAAGGAGTTCCTATGATGAAAGGAAGTAACAATTTCGCCCGCTATTGTCATCGTTTCCAGGAAGACCAAATACTATGAAATGCTTCTGAAGGGGGGGACATGAACTGCGTGTCGTGGAAGGATACAAGTGAGTAAACCTTATCTGCTGGAATAGCGGATAAACACTCTTAAGAGGCTGTGCAAAACAGTGAGAGAAAGCCTCCCCACAACAACAATGTTGACCGGCTATGCACCGTTGTACCGTAGACTTTAACAAAACCAGGCTGTTTTATTCATGTGACAGATATTGCGCAAGCAGGTGTTTTGAAGAAAATAACGGTGCTCTTATTTGCGACAGTCGTTTTCCGGGTGGAGTTTTCCTGCGTCCAGTGCAGAAGATAAAAGTCCAATGAATGTATTCTCTGGCACATAAGAATACGGCTCACAAGACATGGCTCACTGTCCAGACCCGTGGTAAGTTATATGTTGTTAAATATTATAAGGCGCAGTATACTGAGTTGTAGGCCTAACATAATATTCAATTCGTTATGACATACTGTTCTTCTCTAACCTCCTTTATATGAGTTTAAATGCGTTTATATTATTTTCCTTAACTGATGGGTAACACCTGCTGTTAGGAAATGATTACACTCAGAGAAGCAACAGTATTTTACTCAAAAAAATGTAATTCATTTTACAACATGATCATTGCCTCTCAGTCTAACTGCTGGTATGTGTGTTAATCATGTAGTTACTACATGAACTGGTCCCAGTAATCTGTTTTCCTACAGCTCTGTTGGAAGCCACACCCACTCATGCTATAGGGATATACACTTTGGAGGTGGTTGCCTGTGTCAAGTGACCTGCTGAATAAGCAATTTGTTTTTACTTTATCACTTTTAATGTGATGACGAGTTAATCTATAGGCTTGTATTACATCAATAAAACATCCATGTTGTTCCTCAAAATAGAAATAGAACCCATTTCTAATGTGGTGTAGCCAGTCAAACTGACTGCGGAGGAAGTGACTATCAACAGAGCTACCGATTGAAAACCTAAACCTAACCTGTAATTTTGATTTTATAAACATTTTTATTTTTTTAAGGCAAGAGTATCACCCTCAGCACTAAAGTATTGTGAAGGAATATGACAAGTATACAACCATTCAGAAACTAAAAGTTATAGCTGAAAATGTCTAAATGCTAGTAATGGACCAAAAACAGATGGACCTGGTATGTTGTCTGCTCTCAAATTTTTTCTGAACCTAAACCGTAATCAATAATGACTGTAAGCAAGGTCCCCATATAATGTCCTTATAAACCAAAGTCAAAAAATTATGTAGAGGCTCTAGTGGTGCTACTGTCATGACCTTGTAGCCGTAGCAATACACTCATAGAACAACGTTCAGTGAACAATTGAATGGTTTCATTCAAAAATGTTAGATGAAGTTCATGTAACATTATACTACATAGTTTAAAATGTACATTCTCAAACAAGTAGTTTATAGGCAAACATTTTAAATAGTCAATGACATTAATGTATTCCCATAATGTTTTTCACCTTCGTTTTAGCAATCAAGGTGAATGAATAACCAATGCATGTCCAGGATATACCCATTCAATGTTTCAGTGTCTACTCATCCCAGTGTCTTAAATTTGAGTGAGGATTTTGTGTGTTTTTCTTTCAGGTCACCGCGGGTGACAGTCCGTCATGACTATATTGGCCCCAGATTCTACCAGGTGTCTGCCTCTACATCCATAGGAGATATCAAGCAACTTCTCTATGACGAGACAGACCTGCCTGTTACAGAGCAGCTGCTGGCTCACAATGGGAAAGTGGTAAGTCATGAAAACCACAGTCCAGGTGTGTGTGTGTTTTTTTTAAGAAGAACAAATTCATTTTATATTATTATTTCTTTATTTTAATTTTTCAAATGGTACAATGGAGGTACCTCAAATATGTACAAAACATACAAACAATTGGGATGGAAATTTCAAATGCATCTTTGACCACAGCAAAAGAGATTCAAAATCTAGCAAGATTCGATACTATTGTCTTCCATTTTCTGCTCTCTTGTTTATTGTTTGCTTTGTTATCAATATTATTGAGCACTAACATGATTAATATCATTCTTAGAATGTCACAGGGCATAAGCTCACAGGGAAAATTAAGAAAGATGTGCTCTACTTTCACACAATAGGCTTTTTGTCCAACCCAATAACAAAATCCAGAGATCCAGGGTTTCTATAGTAATTGGCCATAATAAACTGTTTTACTGTAGGGATGTGGTCGTCATTTGTTTTTGGAGTGTAATTTGTTTTGGTCGTCATTTGGGATTGGAGTGTAACTCATGATACAGGTTAAGTCATTTGTCACTGTTCAATGTCGCATTCCATTCCTTATTCGTGGTTAACTCAATATTGAAATAAATGTTAATGGCACCTTGTTTGTGCCCTGTCATTCTGTCACATTACACCAACCACTCAAAACAAAAATGAATAGAATAACCTTTGTTTCTTTCTCTAACAGTAGATAACTGTCAACAGTAGAAAACAGTTTTAAGTTTATGATGAACCTTTGAAATAGCCATACCACCAATGCTCTAATATCAACATAGACCATTAACAATGTCAATTGTTAATGCCAATTTCACTTGGACTTCTTTTTCCTATATTTTCCAATCATACCATTCAGCTCTGACAAAAAAATGTCATCAATTGCTTTATTATAGTGGTACTTACGGTTTCAGTTGGGATTGCGAGTCTCCTGTTGGGCAATTAGATACTCCAAAAACCAATCCCAAAATCACCCAAAACATGTCCTTTTCAAAACGGTGACGCTTATCCTGCAATGATAAATGTCTAACTGTCTTCTCAACATTCAAAATGTTAGGATTGCTTCTATCTGTCTGTCTGTCTATCTACTGTATCTATCTATCTATCTATCTATCTATCTATCTATCTATCTATCTATCGGTTTATCTGTCTGTCTGTCTGTCTGCTAGCCTAGGAAAAAGACTAATATTATGGATGGTCAAAGAATACTGCAATGATCCTGGCAACTAACACAGTTTTAGCTCCTTCTATGACTATTAAGGAGTATCTTCAAATCGTCTGATTCACGCATATCACCACCTGAGAGGGTTTAATACTAAATGGAATAGTTAACCCAGTGCATACTTAACATATATAAAAAAATAATTAATAATAATTGTTATATTAGACCAAAGCTGATGAAACTCTCCATAACAAAAACAATACAGAAGCAGGATTATATTGCCAAAAAAGTCACAATTTTATAAGATTAAGATAATAATGGTCTTAAGGTATCTTTTAATACTGCTCTAATCTAATTTTGAAGTGAATCTCTTTTTTTGTTGACAGTTTTAAAATGGTTAATTTGCATGTTCTGTTGATTCAAGTTGAGCGTTCTGAATCTACAGTATGGTCCATGTTTAGTTGGTGGTGGTTATGTCAGTACGGTATATGGCCTAACATGACCAGAGCAGGCCCCCTATCTCTTGGCCCAGTTGACGGAAAGGAGCAGGTGATGGTTACTGCCCGGCAGCCCCTCTCTGATCTCATATGCAGAAATTAGCTGCAAACCACCCCCACAAACTAGTCCCAGATGATCCTCAATGCTCACAGGGACCCAGCAGACCTATTCACTGAAGCCAAGCATACAGTACAAGACCAAGACCTAGAATTCAAGCGCTTTACAGTCTGGGGGACATGTTTTTATCTTGGCTCATTTTCCGAGTTGTGTGGCATTGTAATGTCAATAGTTTTTCCAGGAAAACATGTCTGTAGTGCCCACCAAATGAATGTACAGTCCAGCCCTCATAAAGGATGCCTCACTATCTTTTCATGCACGCTGCACTCCAGTTTGATCTGATTCAATTGTAAAAGTGCAGCAAACTGATGGAGGTGGCACTGTGCCAGCGGCCATACTTAGCAGAGGAATGTTGTGCTTTAGGGGACACTGAAAGGCCGTAACAAGTTTAGCTGTTCCCTGTATAATTCAAACACATTTTTCAATGTAAATGGATGAGTCAGGAGATGCTCTTAAACAAATTAAACCATTTAGCCTGATAGACAAATGGGGGGAAACACAAATGTAGATTCATCTTTATGAGAAGGATTTTTTTTTGTTCACTTGACTAAAATTGTGAATTGAAACAAGTGAATTGATACTCTATCTGGGCATGCTTGTAACAATATCATTGTCTCTAACCTTTTCCTTCCATTGTCTGATTTTGTGCTATCTCCGGTTACAAAATGACATGTCACAAACCAGCACGTACCCATAATGCCTCACAGTGTTCAATGGAAAGAATTACATCTTTCTATTGCTGTAGCTTACGCGTCCTCTCCAGCACATGTAAAGACTCAAATCCTTACAAATCATTGACGCGAGCAAGCAGCAATGACAGTCAATCATATGGGCAGCCAGCTCCCGGTCACGATGATGATGGAGAGGTTTTATCTGTGCAAGGCTCTCTCTGCCAGGCTGCATGTTCACATGCCAGAACTGCTGAGTGCAGCGGGTGACCGTGCAGATGATGGCTTTCACCTTGGAGAGCCAAAAAACAGCAGCAGATGCATCAGGCGCGGTGCAGAGCTCAGGCTGCCTGCTATATCGATCCTAAAAGACGCACTAAATAGCGAGCGTGTATCACACTGACGTGCAATAACACTGCCCTAAAGATTTGGCTCGACTGACAAGACGGTTGAACGCATCGGTCTTTATGGGGAAGATGCCTGCAAGACCTTTAATAGTCCTCTTGGAAAAATAGATGTTCATTTCTAGTTTTACTAGTGCAGTGACTAGTGAGTAATGTAATAGAGAGGTAATTTTGTTGGTCTTTAAAAATAATTTGGAGGGTTAGACTTACACCATCACAGTACAGCTCAGTCTGTTACAATCTACAAATGGATCACTTTTGTTTAGGGGAAGAACTATGTACTGTATATTTGACACAATGGAGCTGTCAATACTAGTTCCAATACTTTGAATTCAATACCAAGTATTATTTTTTGACACCTATTTTTGTTGAATGAAAGCTCATTTCATAATATGAGAATGTAAATTATTTTCTGAGACGTTTGTATGTGACATTCCTTTATACTGTAGCTCAGTTAACTAAAAGAAAGCTTATAAACTATCATGACAATTGAGATCCCATTGAAATAATCTAACATTTTAACTTTTAACAGTTTTAACTTTTCTCTACCTTTGCATACCTTGTGATGCCTTAAAATGAATAATGATACAAAAAAAAGGTTACACTACTGAAATATACAGCTTTTTGATACCCATCCCTAGTACTCAAAGTATTCTCTGTCTCCACATCGACCCCATCCCTTCTCAGCTGGATGACACTGTACAAATTGGTGCCCTGGTGCCACCTGGAAGCCCAGAAGTTTCCATCACACTGGAGGGAAGGGGCCTTAAAGGGGGAGGTAGGCATATAACCACATTTTATAATAGCGCTGCAATGAACCCATTGTCATAGCACTGATGCTTAACCAGCTTGGTTTTTACAGGGAGGTTTGGCCAGACCACACCTCCTCTGGTGGAATTTCTGAAAGACATTCTGAGGAGGTATCCTGAAGGTGGACAGATTCTGAAAGTAAGTTATTCACTACACAACGTTTCACAGACGTGGATTAAATCTAGCACCAGAATTAGCAGACAGAGTTATTGTAAATCAGCTGTGAAATCCAATGACTAATCGTTTAAATTGTAGGTTTTGCTTAACTCTATATTTGGGAAATTTGCCCTTTAAATTCAAGATAACGCACAGTAGATGTAATTAGCCTACACAAGCTCTTTCACTTATTGTGTTGTCATGTTTGGGATTGCTCCCAGGCAAAGATGATCTCTTGAGAGATAAACAAACATCATGGGGCTTGGAACTGAAAAACAGGCCACGCTTGCAAACAAGCCTACACACCCTCTTTTCCTAGTGACAATTTTACACAAGTTCATGACTGGAGGATACAGTTTTAGTTTGATGACACACTCACTGGGCATCATCTACAAGATTACCACATGCAGGTGGGGTTCTGTAGAGCTCGGTGTGTCATCAAACATACATGGCACTAAAATTGTGAGGGTAAGGAGTTTGATTCCTAAGTGGGCCATTCATAGCGAAATGTATGCACTCGTAATACCCTGAGGTGCTTTGAATAGAAAGGTGTTCACCATATGTCATTGTGTACATTACTGAAACTTAACAGCATAGCAAAGGCCCTGCCTTAAAGATGCTCTGCGCGATTTTGCCGATATTTCAGTATTTTTTAAACCTTTCATTTTGGTCCAGGATAGTCAAATTATAGTTCTTACATATATAATCTATGAACCGAATCCCAGCTTGTTTTCAGTTATGGTTTAGTAGCCATTTTCCCTGAGCTGTCAGCTCACGCACCTGTGACTTGATTGAAGCCTTCACCTGAATGTTTGTTGGTGCATTGGGGTTGCAGGGCAGGCCCAGGTCAGTCCGTTGACTTCACACACGCACACACACACAACAAGACAGGACTGAATATGAACTGAATATATTCACTGATATGGTCACAGCACGACGTGCAACTAGAACGAGACAGGGGCCCACTGCATTGTTCCACAGCGCCATATTACTAATAGAGGCTGAAATCACACAAGAATTCTACCGAGCCTCTTAATAATAACTGTATATCAATGTTGTGTTTTATTTTGAAGGAGCTGATTCAAAATGCTGAGGATGCTGGAGCCACAGAGGTCAAGTTTATGTACGACGAGACGGAGTTTGGAGTGGAGTCACTCTGGTCACATGACATGGCTCAGTATCAAGGTAGATCGTCATGATTACTAATGACCTAGTTTGCAATGCCCTTTTACCTCTTTACACATACGTTTACGTTATTTGTGTTCAAATTTAATTTTAGCGGATACATTAATACTAGACTAAGATTATATGATTTTGAACGTCTTATTTTCTGGATTGCAGGTACAGCATTGTATGTGTACAATGACGCAGTGTTCACAGCTGAAGATTGGAATGGAATTCAGGAGATTGCAAGGAGCAGGAAGAGGGAGGATCCTTTGAAAGTTGGGCGATTTGGTATTGGCTTCAACTCTGTGTACCATATCACAGGTGAGGGTTATCCTAAAATGTGAATTATAATCTATGTCACTAGATTGTCACCTAATATTTCCTCTTGAGAACCAGCCTTTGGGAACTAAGGACAAATGCACTGCTATGAAGAAGTGAGTTCTCCCTCCTATAAACGTTCTGTATAACTTCATGGAAGCTTTGTAAATAGTTGTTAGTCATTGTTAGTAAATTCTTTGCTGTCACATTGGCTCTTTACAGTCACTGATGCAACGTATGCCAGAGTTCTATAAAGGATAATTGGATCACATTAAAATGCCTATTGAGATTAATTGTTCAGGACTAACTTGAGCTGTGCAAGGACCTAGACTAAAAAAGCACCATATAAATGCAGTCCATTTACCATTTACCAAAGCTGAAACAATTGTCTCCAGAAATACTCAGATGGTGTAAGACACTGATAGACAGTTAAAATAAAATCCTATGTGAAGTTGCCAAGCAGGGCAAAACTATCTATTAGTATATAGAGCATAATTATTTTTTCAACACCAGTAAACTGCATTTCGACTTATTTTGTTGATAGCGAAGATCAAAATTTCAGTATCAAATTTCAGTGTCAGTGCTAATGTAGATGATCTTTATTCAGTAATAATGTTGAAACAAAGTTCAAATATTTAAATATCTCTTTCTATTAAAAGCGTGTTTTTATGTCTTAATGTTTCAGATGTTCCCAGTATATTCAGTGGAGAACAAATCGGCATGCTGGACCCTCATCAGACCCTGTTTGGAATCCATGAGTCTGGCCAGTGCTGGAACTTAAAGACGGACATTAAAGAGATCACAGAACTTGCTGACCAGTTTGCTCCTTACATTGGAATGTTTGGGAGTTCTGAGAAAACCGTCAAGGATGGCAGCTTTCTCGGAACACTGTTCCGCTTCCCACTCCGGATGAAACCCTCGCAGCTTAGCGCAAACATTTACAACAAAGAGAAGGTCTTGGAGCTCTTTGAGTCTTTCAAAGCCGATGCAGACACAGTGCTCCTGTTTCTTAAGAGTGTTCAGAAGGTCTCTCTGCATGTGCGCGAGTCAGACGGTACCGAGCGCATGCTCTTTCAAGTTACAGCAACAGAGAATACTGACAACAAGCTGGAAAGGCCTGACTCACTTAAGACACTGGGCCAGGCCATAGACAGCTACAGCAATGGCGTGCCCAGCTCTACCATCACGTGTGCCACATATCAGGTCAACATCGAGACCCAGGATGAGACGGCTAAGGAGACTCAGAGGACGACCTGGCTGGTATGTAACGGAGTGGGGGGCAGAGGGATGTGCACTGAGCTGGACTCTCTGGCGGATGACCTGAAGTTCATCCCCACCATTGGCATTGCCCTGCCTCTTACCCTCATCGACAAAGAGGACGAAGGCGCCACATCTGGTTTCTCAGGGCGAGCGTTCTGCTTCCTCCCTCTTCCCCCCGGAGAAGAGAGTCTGACGGGGCTTCCGGTGCACGTCAGTGGATTCTTTGGCCTCACGGACAACCGCAGGAGTATCAAGTGGAGGGAGGTGGACCAGTGGAGGGATCCAGCCGCCTTGTGGAATGAGCTGCTTATCGTCACTGTCATACCCAGGGCTTACTTCACCCTCATTACAGAGGCTATCAAAAGGGTCCAGACAAAGAAAGACCAAGACTTTCCACTTTCCCCCAGAGGGACTTACAGGGCCTGGCCAGACCCCAATCAGGTTAAGTCCCGCTGGAAACCCATCCTCCAGCCTCTGTTCCACGACCTGCTTCAGGAGCAGGTCATCTACTCCCTCAGTGAGAGTTGGATCCAGGTGGAAGAGGCCGTGTTCTCAGAGCTGGACACAGACGAGGACATTTCACAGACAGTGATCAGCTACCTCCAAAGCTCAGGAATGCAGGTAGTCATGGTGCCGGCTGCCGTGGACACCGTCTTGGCTGCCTACATGACCGAGCCCAGCGAATTGAAGAAGGCGACCCCTCCTCTGGTGCGGCAGGTGATCAGAAAGTCCAAACACAAAGGTAGCAGCCAGGACAAGTTGCTGCTGCTGGAGTTTGTGCTGAGCGATGGCTGTTACAGTGACCTCATTGGACTGGAGCTCCTGCCACTACAAGACGACACGTTTGCAGCGTTTTCGTCCTCTGTCAGTGAAAAGGATGCCATTTATATTGCATCTGACGACTACCCCAGGTACACGCAAAGTGACAGTTTGAATTTCTAATGTGTTCCAAACAGTAACAACGTCTCAAGTGATTTGTCAGCCCACATGAAAAAGATCTGTAAAAATCATATATGTTGTAAAATGCACAATGTTTGTGTATGTTTTGTGTATGTTTTCTTACATGATCATGGCCCCTTTCATACACAATTTGTATATTCAAAATACACAAACATTGTACATTTTACAACATATATGATTTTTACAGATCTTTTTCATGTGGGTATTTTTCACAACAAAACCTTTCTTCCCCCTTCATCTGTACTTGCTTGCAAGTAATTGGAATATGTGAAATCAATGAGGGATCACAACTTTTTAGTATTCAAGTATTTTATTAGAGTTTTATTAGAGATTACAGATGGCAACTAGATTCTGTATTATAAGTACTATATTATAAGTACTGTATTTTTTAAGGGGACTTAATGCTAAATCAATTACAAAAAAATTGACTTGACATTAAAAACAGGCACATACTATATCTACCACTGTAACATAATGTAATGCCAGGGAATTAACAGCATATTGTGTGTATAATGTCTTACCTTTTTTTGTCTGTCTTCAGGTCCCTGTACCCCGGACTGGAGGGCCGATTCTTATTAGAGAGCATTAAACCATCAGTAATGAACAGCCTGAAGAATGCAGCCAAAAGCAGAGGTAACGTTATATGTTACATGAATGTCCGCTTACGCAGATGTACTGTATGTAGGTGTAAATCCTCCCGTGGTTCAAACGGTTGAACAAGGCTTTTATGTGATTTATTGTTACGGGTCCAACCTTAATCTTTACATTAGAGTTTAAAACAAAACGTATCTCTCACAAATAGATCATTGTAAAAGTCAAGCACTGTGCCGGGTGAAATATCTGTACAGTATGGAGAAGGAATTGAAAGGAGGTCTCGGAAACCACATCGTTGTAACACTGGGTCACCTCATTCTCCTGCACTGCCCGAGGGACATTAAACCTGATGCACTTCTGATAGATAATTTATGACTTGAGAGTGTGTGTGTATGTGTGTGTGTGTGTCAGAGAGAGAGAGAGATAGACAGAGTGAGCATGCTGGCACATGGAAGAGTTGGTTTTGTGCCTCACATTCCTCTCAGTTATCAGATCCTGGGCACGCTCACTCCCATACTCAACCCTGAATTTGCCAAAAGGGCCACGAGCCAGTCAAATAGAATATGCTGAATTTACAGAGTTGTCTCTAAACCCTCTGAAAGGCACAGAACAGAAACTGTCCTTTTAAAACAAAACAAAACCCCTATTTTCACTAAGAATGAGCTGCAATATTGCATGTCTTACCTGTATTTTATTTGGATATATGTAGTAGGTTTTTTTCTCTTGACTAGGATCTGTCTGTATAACTGATAATAGGTGTAGTGTTGCTGTTCCATCACTCTGTAGAGTCACTCAGCTGTCTAGAACAGCTTGCCAGGCAAAGTGGGTGCTGCACTATAGATCCTATAGCACTTCTTTAGGTAATCCTCAGAACACTATTTTAGGCTCCTTGTTAGAGTTTTCAACAGTTTATGTATCTTATGCATCCACTTGTGATACCATTGCTCTAACAGTCATTGACTTATGTATATATATCATGATGATGAAAGCTGCCCCACCCCCACTAATCTACCATAAGGAGTTCTGGGATCTTCATATTGTCAAGTCATCATTGCTGTCCCTTCCCTTGCCATAGTGTGCTGTGCTACTAAGACAAAAATAGTCGATGCCAAGGCTGAATCCTTTCTGAACTGAACTGAACTGAATATATTAATTATGATATGGTCAATTAAATAACTAGTCATACAGTATTAGATATGTGAAACATACAAATTAAATGAAGAGAGTATAAATTGCTATCCAGTTCTCTAAAACATGTCACTTAAATTACAGTGCAACAATATCTTTGGGGGTGTTCAGGTAGGTATTCCAAAGTGTTTCAAATATCTTTGCTTTCTAATATTAATCCAAACCAATGCAGTGTTTTAAATGAGAACTATGATAATTGCAATCCAAGAACACTCACAGATAAAAGAAGAAAAAAAACATTGAAATTGAAATATTGAAATTCTGTAAGTGAGGGGAATTCACCCATCATTGTTTCCTATCTATTTTTGTATTCTATTTTTTCTGTTAGTGATTCATGGTTCACTTAATGACTTTGCATTGGTTGAGTAGTAATATTAAGAATTTAAGATAACATTTGTCTGTATCAGTCTTTTAGTCATATATCTGTAGATTCACTAACATTTTAAGTCATAGTTTGATATTAACTGCATTGTTTGTGGGTGTGGGTGGGCGGGTGGTGTGTGTGTGTATGCAGCTTTAATGTACTTGGAGGCCAGTTGTTGAATGTGATCACACTAATAAATCGAAATATTGTCTGATATTTATGTAATAACGTACAGTAATTTAACCTTTTCATGTTCAAACCTAATACCGAAAATGCTTGCACTCTTGTGCATTGTATTCACAGAATTTATCTTTTTGGTGGGATTAATTCGATTTTTTTATTATTATTATTTTTATCTTACTCTTTTTAGTAAAGCCAGTGGAGTCAGCTGTCCTTTAGCCTGTGATTGAGGTTACAGTTTGGTTTTTGAACTGCTGAGCGGGCAATTTTAAGCCAGCCAGGTCAGCTGTCCCATTAGCCTATTTTTGTTGAGACCCATAGAGAAGTTAAAATGTTGTGAATTAGGTATAAGCCTGAATATAGGTACAGGTTTGTATAAGAGAACAGTTCTGATCAGTGTTAAGGTGGGGGTTCTAGAATGCCAGAGCTTACTGTTGAGCCTGTGATAGGAGGTGCCCACTTGATAGACACCCACCCTTCTTTCCACTAACATCCAAATTGTGTTTCTGCTTAGGAGCTAACATAATTGCACTAGGGATAGTTACATCCCATTGGTAAAATGACTGCCGAGTGTGACATTAACAACAATGAGAAGAGTTTAATGTAAAAAGATTGTAATTTTGTTTTTGTTGTTTGTAATTTCAACAGGAAGACCCTGCACTCAGGTACAAGTGCTAACCCCTGAAAGATCAGCTCGACTCATCAAGGAGATCCTGTCAACAGTCTGGCCAATCAGAGACTTCACAGTCCAATGGGACCCTGGAAACAGAGAGCAGAAGCATCCTACATTTTCTTGGCTAAAGATGGTTTGGAAGCATCTGTATATTAACTTTGCTGATGACCTTAGTACCTTTGAAGACATGCCTTTGATCCCAACTGTGCCACTTGAGGAAAGCGAGGACAAAGTTGAGCTCCTTCGTCTCAAAACCCCATCCCCTATTATCCTTGTAGATGAGGAAGAGACCCCGCTGTCTGAGACCCTCCTTGAAATCATGAAAAAGCTCGGAGCAGTAGTAGTTAAAAAGCTAGATTCATGTTTGCAGCACCCACTTCTGAAGAATTATATTCATCCATCCTCACCCAGCTTTCTGCTGCAAATTATGGACAGATCATCAACCCAGCGAGTAGCCAGCCTAGTCTCTTCTTTCTCGGTCAAAGAAAAGGTTGTTTTCAGAGACTTTCTAGCCGGACTTTCTGACATCACAGAGAAGGAAAAGCGCATCATGTTGGAGCTTACCATCTTTGAGAAAGTAGGACCCTGCTCAGAGAAAGGCAGCCCGACTTTTACCTCACTGAGAGGAGCCAGAGCTTTACATCACACCGCCAAGTATCCACCGGATGTGAAGTTATCCATCAATGTTGTGGGCTGCAATGATGAGGCATCAATCCGCCTCATCAAGATGCTAAATGTAGAACAGGTGAAAACAACAGAATTTCTGAAGTTGGTCATTCAAGATATTGAGAGGGGGTTCTACACAAAAGATGAGATAACCAAAATCATGCTCTGGGCACTTAAACATTTGTCCTTCCTAAAGAATGAAAACTCAACTGTGATTGGATGGCTTTCGACTCTAAAGTTCATTCATTCCTCATCAGGGAAGCCCGTCTCAGCCACAGACCTTTTTGATCCTGAATTGGAGATTCTACAAAATCTGTTCTATAAGGAGAAGACCAGATTCCCCACAACTACCTTTGCATCATCCCCTGATATTATCCATTCACTCAGACAACTGGGACTAAAAAATGAAGTACAGCTCACTGAAAAAGATGTACTCCAAGTGGCAAAGAAGATAGAGGAGCTACAGGGCAGCAAAGAACCTGAGTGGGAGTCCGTAGTGAAAAAGGCCAAAACCCTTTTGCAGATACTTAACAGACAAACTAAGTTGGTTAAGTCCACAGATGCTCAAACGTCATTGCTGAAGCTGAAATGGGTACCTGTCTGCAAAGAAAGACCTCTAAATTACCCTAAATCTCTAGCTTGGATGGGAGACACAGTCAACATCTGCTCTCTGTCTGAGATGTGTGACATATCTCACGCAGTGCTTGTGGGATCTTCTGTGGCACTTGTTGAGCGCACATCTGCAGGCATGAAGAAGGCACTGAAGCTTTCCACAGAGCCACAAGTGGATCAAGTATTACAGCACCTGAAAGCAGTGAATGATTGGCATAAATCTCAAGCATTCACCACAGAGGATTGGTATCAGTTCCAACAGATCCTTTTTGAAATCTATGGCTTCATGCAAGCTCACCTTGAGGATGCCAGAGAAGCAATGAAATCACTGCCTTTTGATTGGGTGTGGACAGGGAAGACATTCTCAACACCTGGCCAAACTGTCCTAAAGCCCATCCCTGACCTAGATCTGCAGCCTTACCTCTACTCCTTACCAAAAACCATTAGAAAGTTTCACAAACTTTTTAAGTTTTGCGGCTCTGTTGAAGAGGTTGTCCCAAGCCATGTGTTTGAGGTAATCAACACTATCCGGCAAAGGTGTGAAGAAGAGATGACGAAAGAGGAAAGCAAACATGATCTCCTGCTTTTGATTAACATCTTGAGATGGCTGTACAACAGTCTGATAACTGTAGACGTTGATATGCATGTGCCCATCCTTTGTTACAAGGACCCAAGCAAACTGGCTATGAAGCCCATTCATGAATGCACCTACTGTGACATCAAAGTGGATGATTTGAACGACTTACTTGAAGACGCGTCAGAGCCCATCATATTAGTCCATGACGACATCCCCATGAAGACTGCAGAGTGGCTGAAAGTGCCATGTCTTAGCACAAGGCTGATAAATCCGGAGAACCTTGGCTTTGAGCAGTCAGGCCAACGAGAACCTCTGACTGTGAGGATAAAGAACATTCTGGAGGAGTATCCATCTGTATCAGATATATTTAAAGAGCTTCTCCAGAATGCTGATGATGCAAGTGCAACAGAGTGCAGTTTCCTGATTGACATGCGAAAGAACACTGACATTCGAGAGAACCTGCTCGACCCTGGTATGATCATTTGCCATGGCCCCTCCTTATGGTCTTTCAACAACTCTGTGTTCTCAGACACAGATTTCCTGAACATCACAAGGTTAGGCGGATCAATGAAGAGATGTGAAGCAGACAAAGTGGGCAAGTTTGGCTTGGGTTTCAACTCAGTTTACCACATCACTGATATCCCCATCATAATGAGCAGAGAGTTCATGATCATGTTCGATCCAAATATCAATCACATCAGCAAGCACATCAGAGACAGGTCCAATCCAGGGATCAAAATCAATTGGAGCAAACAGCAGAAAAGGCTGAGAAAGTTCCCCAACCAGTTCAAACCTTTCATTAATGTCTTCAACTGCCAACTTCCTCTAGCTCAGGAATCCCCATATAAATACAACGGTACGCTGTTCAGACTCCCATTTAGAACAGAGCAGGAGGCTTCAATGAGTGAAATCAGCAGCATCTACTATAACACCACAGACATCTACTCCCTCGTCGATGAGTTCAGCATATGTGGCCACCGGCTCATTTTGTTCACTCAGCATGTTGGAACTATGGTCTTGAAATACCTGAAATATGAAGAACCAAACCCTGCTGCAGCCCAAGATGTTGTTACCATAAACAAAAGTGTGTGGTCATCCAAAGCCTCATACGGACCTCTGAGCATCCTGAAATCTGCTGCAAAAGTTATGAAGAAGGTAGCAAGCACCAGCAGAGTACCCGCTGATGTCCCCAAGTCTGGCTGCATCATACGCATTGTAGTGGAGGAATTTCACAATGTGTTCAAACGCATCGTTGATCTCCAGTCTCCACTGTTCAGAGGCTCAGAGGAAGATCCTAACCAATACTTTGAGATGGCTGCTAAAGGTGTTCAAACTAGAAGACTCACAGATGAAATGCCCCAAAAGGCAATTGAGGTCACCAACTGGCTCATTTGCTCATGCATGGATGTAACTGAAGCACTCAAATTTTCACTGGGCGAGAGTGGAAAACGGCTAGGACTAGTACCTTGTGGAGGTGTGGCTGTTCTGCTTTCAGAAGAGGAGAATCGGAAATGGACAGTCAAGACAAATGCCACTCCAATTGGAGAAGTGTTTTGCTACTTACCCCTCAGGATCAAAACAGGCCTACCAGTCCACATCAATGGCTGCTTTGCTGTGACTTCAAACCGCAAAGAGATCTGGAAGACAGACACTAAAGGACACTGGAATTCAGTGTTCATGAGACATGTCATTGTCCAAGCATACTTAGCAGCACTCAGTACGCTACGTTCACTGTCTGAAAGTGGAGAACTGCTTAACTACAGCTACTACGCAGCATGGCCTGATCCAAGTCTGGTGCATGATGACTTCACCTTAATCAGCCAGGGAATCTACCAAGAAATAGCCAAAGGAGGTGACAGTGACCACGCGATGGTTTTCTCCGATGGAAAAACTTGGGTGTCTATCAAATATGTCCGATTCCTTGATGACACCTTACTTTGCAGATCAGACATTGGCCCTCCTGCATTCAAGATATTCTTGAAATACCTCAAGAAGAGTGGCTCACAAAACCTCTGTGCTGTTGAGTTGCCCGATTGGGTGAAGGAAGGTTTTGATGATGCTGGATGTAAAGGGAAGTTGATGGAAAACACCCTTACAGAGAAGCAGTTCTTCTCTGATGTCTTTTTCCCTCATATTGAGGACATAGACAGAGAGCTTCGAGACCCCTTGATGCATTATGTCTTGAATGAAAAATTGGATGAATTCGCAGAGATTCTCAGAGTTACTCCATGCATCCCATGCTCTGGCCCCAATGAGCAATTGGTTTTACCTTCCAGACTCATCCACCCAGAGGGAAGAGTTGCTAAACTTTACAACACTAGTGATGGACGATTTCCTGAAGGAACTTCAAAGGACTACCTAAACCCTGTGTGCTTAGTTAAACTAGTGCAGCTGGGCATGGTGAAGGATGATCTCTCATGGGAGGACCTGATTGAACGTGCTGAATCTGTGGCTGGTCTGAATGAAAATGACCATACAGCTGCATGCTTTCGAAGCAGTATACTGCTAAGTCTCATCGATGAGAAACTGAAGATGAAAGACCCAGGAGCAGTTGCGCTTTTGGAAAAGCTACAGGAAATCCAGTTCCTTCCATTCCTGACAAGACCTGCAGGGTTTTCACTACCTTGGCATGGGAATAACTTTTCCCCCACAACCATGTTCTCTGCCAGTGAGCTCTTCACAACTGAACATCAGGACACGGTGTGTCTTATGATGCCAATCCTGAATGAGAACTCCCCATCTTTCAAAGGTTGTGGCCCAATCTCATTGGCTGTGAAAGACTGTCTTGGACTGATAAGGAAGCCTACAGTTGGACTAGTCATTAGTCAACTCAAGGAACTGTCTAAATCATTTGATGGTGTTACTCTGTATCAGGAAAACATAACCAATGCCTGTTATAAATATCTACACGAGGAGATGCTACAGGATGATAGTGCAAAGGAGCAAATCATGGAGGAGCTGAAAACTTTTAACTCCATTCTGGTGGAGAACACTTACGTTAATCCCTCCAAAGTTGCATTCCACCTGAACTTTGATGCAGCTCCATATCTTTATCAGCTTCCCAACAAGTACAGAAACAGTTGCCGTGAGCTCTTTGAAAATGTTGGGGTTCATTCAAGCTTCACAGTTGAGGATTTCTCAGCTGTTCTTGAAACAGTGAAACAAGAGTGCGGGCGAAGGGCACTTACCGAGGAGAACTTCCAACTCTCTCGCAGAATCATTAGTGAAGGAATATGGGGCTTGATCAGAGACAAAAACCAGGAATACTGCCAAGCGAATTATGGAGAGATTCTTCTACCTGACTCAAACCTGACATTACAGCCATCAAAGTCTCTATGCTATAATGACTGTCCTTGGATTAAAGTCAGAGACTCTACAGTGAAATACTGTCATGGAGATATCCCAAGAGAGGTTGCTGTGAAGTTAGGAGCAATCCCTAAACGTCACAAGGCCTTGGAGAGGTATGCCTCAAACGTCTGTTTCACTACACTTGGGAGTGAGTTCGGACAGAAAGAAAAGCTCACAAGCAGGATTAAAAGTATTCTCAATGCTTATCCATCAGAGAAGGAAATGCTAAAAGAGTTGCTTCAAAATGCAGATGACGCCAAAGCCACTGAGATTTACTTTGTTTTTGATCCAAGAACCCATGCCACAGACAGAATATTTGACGATAAATGGGTTCCAATGCAAGGCCCTTCACTCTGTGTATACAACAACCAGCCTTTTACAGAGAATGATGTCAGAGGAATACAGAACCTTGGAAGAGGAACCAAAGAGGCTAATCCTGGCAAAACCGGACAGTATGGCATAGGATTCAACTCTGTCTATCACATCACTGACTGCCCCTCCTTCATTTCAAACAATGATATTCTCTGCATCTTTGATCCACACGCACGGTATGCCCCTGGAGCAACATCTGTGAGTCCTGGAAGAATGTTTAGGGATTTGGACTCTGACTTCAGATCTCAGTTTTCAGATGTTCTCAAGCTCTACTTAGGAGCTCATTTTAAGTTAGAACGCAGCACAATGTTCAGATTCCCCATACGCTCACCAGAGATGGCGAAGATATCAGAGATCAGTTCCGTTCCTGCATCAGATAGAATGGTGCAAAACCTTCTGGATAAGCTAAAAACTGATGGTGCAGAGCTTCTGATGTTCCTCAACCACATGGAAAAAATATCAATCTGTGAAATTGAGAATGCAACAGGAGAACTCAAGGTGCTTTATTCTGTGACTGCTAAAATAACAGACGGCGATCGTCTAAAACGCAAGCAGTTTCACGCCTCAGTCATCGACAGTGTGACAAAAAAGAAGCAGCTCACTGCTATCCCAGTCCAACAGATAACCTACACAATGGATATAGAGGACACCGATGGCAATTTAACTACATGGATGATCTGCAACCGATCTGGCTTCCCAAACATTGAAAATGTCTCAAAAAGTGTGATCTCAGCTCACAAAAATGAAGACATAACTCTATTTCCACGTGGAGGGGTAGCTGCATGTGTAAGCCACAACTACAAAAAAGCTCACAGAGCTTTCTGTTTTCTGCCTCTTTCGCTGGAGACTGGCTTACCTTTTCATGTCAATGGGCATTTTGCCTTAGATTCCGCACGAAGAAACCTGTGGAGAGATGACAACGGAGTAGGGGTAAGGAGTGATTGGAACAACAACTTGATGACCTCCCTGATAGCCCCTGCTTATGTGGAACTGTTAATTCAGCTGAAGCGACGATACTTCCCAGGTCCTGATCCCACCATGACTGTGCTACAAGGAACACCAGTTCACGTTGTAAAAGATACTTTACGAAAGTTTCTGTATTTCTTCCCAGTCAACAGACTTGACATACAGCCAGATTGGTACAGCCTGGTTAAAGCAGTGTATAGCTGCATTCATGCTGATCTCAAGCGTCTACTTCCTGTGGTCAGAGCCCCACAAATTGACAATTCAGACATGCACTCAGTCATTTACATCTCATGGGTGAACACATCCACTGCAAACAAAGGCAGAGCCTTTTTTGACAATCTGCTCCAAGATGAGCTTCAACACATGAAAAATACAGAGTACAACATCAGCACAAGGAAATCTGTGGCTGAAAATGTATATCGGCTAAAGTCTTTGCTTCTAGATGTTGGCTTCAACCTGGTTCACGGCTGTGATGAGACTTCAAATCTTTACTTCTGCTTGGAAGATGCAGGGATTCCAGTGAGTTATGTGACACCAGAGGATGTCCGCAACTTTCTTCACACATTCTCATCACCAGACTCATCTTGCCAAATCGGGAAACTCCCCTGTAGACTGCAACAGTCAAACTACAAGCTTTTCCATAGTCTGAAACTTCTAGTCGACTACTGCTTCAAGGATATAGAGCTGGATGACGTCAGAATAGAGGGTCTGCCTCTGTTGATAACAATGGACAACATGCTTCAGGTGTTTGATTCCAAGAGACCAAAGTTTCTGACAACACATCACGAGCTGATCTTGTCAAGGAAAGAAATGTTCATTAACACATTGTACATGAGGTATAGCGACATCCTGCTGAGAGCAGGTGTTGCAAAGACCTTTGATATCAGCAGCTTTGGTGACTTACTGGGCTCTGTTCTTCCACGAGAGTACCGGACAAGGATCCCTGTGAAGTGGAGAGACAGCTATGCAAGTGAGTCCTGGCTGAAAAGTGCATGGCACTTTATTAGCGAGAATATTGCTCTTAAGGAGGACCAGGAAGATATCAGACCTAGTTTCAACACTGTACTTGAAATCTTGAAAGACTGGGCATTGCTACCTGGCATCAAATTCATGGCAAGAGAAAAGCTAGTCGTTCCTGAGCATGATGTGCTGTTACCCCTAAATTTGGTAAATATAGCCATCTTCCCTCATGGCCAAAATGACAGAGTCTTCCACACCCTAATGAAAGGGGGATGCATTCAGCTTGCAGTAAACAAAATCTCTGTCAAAGAGAATCCCATTATGCCTTTTCTGGCACAGCACACCGCAAACATTGATAATCCATCAAGTATTCTGAGAGCTCTAGAATACATGATTCAGACATCAGCATTCAAAGCAGCAAACTTGACCGACAAAGACTTTGAGGCCCTTCTATTGTATTTCAATTGCAACCTTGCTAACCTCACACAGGAGGATGCACAGGGCCTAAAACTCCTCCCCTGCTTTAAAGCAGTTAGTGGCAGATACATCAGCATTGCAAACTATGGGTCATGCTATGTTCTGGCAAAAAGCATTCCTACTGCAGACATGGACAAATGGGCCCACACAACATCCTTTGCCTTTCTTGCTGACAGTCCACAATTGAAAGAACTGTACAGCTTCCTTGGATGTACCGCAATTGATGATTTGGAAGTCTACCTTAAACATCTGCTGCCAAAGTTTGAAAGTCTTTCATATGATGCAAAAATTGAACACATTGTCTACTTGAAGGAGAGACTTTTGTCAATGGAAGAATCATGTGGGATAAAGGATCAGCTGTATGAGAAGTTGGAGGGACTGTCCTTCATCTATGACTACACAAACAGGCTCAAGCCGGCCAAGTTGTTCTATGACGAGACGGTGAAGGTGTTTGAAGTCATGCTACCTGCTAAGTCATTCATACCTAATGACTTCTTCAAAAAGGTTGAGCAAATTTCCAAGCCTAAAAATGGGACATCATTTCTCACCTCATGGATAACATTTCTAAGAAACATAGGTCTCAAGCATGTAGTCGCTCAGCAGCAAGTTCTTCTATTTGCAAAAGAGATAAGCATCAAAGCCCAAACAGAGAGCTGGACCAAAGAAAAAGCGCAAACAATTGTCGATGTTCTCCTGAATCACATTTTCAATGATAGGACTGATCTATTCATTGGTGCTTTCCTCAAAGAACTCTCAATGATACCGTTCTTGTGTCCTGAGCGAGCTCCCACAGAACTCATTCGTCTTCATTCACAGTACCAAGAAATGAGTGGCACACTTCCTCTGATTCGTTTCAGTGGATCTCAAGTAAATCCAAAATTCAAGCAAACAGATATCATTCACTTGCTTTGGACATCTTGCCCTATTCTACCAGAAAAAGCTACACCATCAAGTATAAAGGACCAGGAGGGGAGCACAGTCACTGGACAGGAACAACTTGACCAAGTGCTAAACATGTTAAGCGTCAACTTGGAACCACCATTGGAGAAAGTCATAAGCAACTGCAAGAACATCTGCAACATATCCAATCCAGATGATGAAGTGGTGAGAACAAGGAACAAAGTTTTAAGGTCCACCTATGAATTCCTCAATGCTGATAAAAGAGATTTTCGGTACCAGCTTCGTGGGGTGGCCTTTGTCATGGTGGAAGATGGCTGGAAACTACTGAAACCTGAAGAAGTTGTCATTAATTTGGACAATGAATCTGACCTTAAGCCCTACTTATACAAATTACCACTAGAACTTGGTACCTTTCATCAGCTGTTTAAACTTCTTGGCACAGAAGATGTTGTATCAACAAAACAGTATGTCGAAGTGCTGTGCCGCATTTACAGAAATTCAGAGGGTAAGCAGCTTGATCCAAATGAAATGAGAACAGTAAAAAGGGCTGTCTCAGGACTGTTTAAAAGTCTCCAAAATGATCCCGTGGAAATTCGCAAAGACCTTGAGAGTCTCAGAGATTTGATATTTTATCTGCCAAGCCATGATGGTAGATTAGCCAAATCAAATAGCTTAGTGTTTGATGATGCCCCACACTACAAGAGCAGAATTCATGGCAATGTTGGTGTTCAGATGCTTGTGGACATGAGTCAGTGCTATCTGGGCAAAGATCATGCTTTCCATACAAAGCTGATCATGCTACTACCGCAGAAGCTAAGGCCCAGACTCCTAAGTAGCATCCTTGAGGAGCAACTAGACGAAGATTCTCCCAAAATGTGCCAGTTTGGAGCTCTCTGTTCACTTCAGGGTCGCCTTCAGCTACTGCTGTCATCAGAGCAGTTCATCACGGGACTGATCAGAATAATGAAACATGAAAATGACAATGCATTCCTTGTGAATGAAGAAAAGGCCATACGTCTTTGCAAAGCACTTTGCGAAGGACTAAAGGTGTCTTGTTTTGAGAAACTCCAGACAACATTAAGAGTCAAAGGATGCAGTCCCATCCCACACAGCCGCAGTGAAACGCTTGCCTTTCTGAAGAGGTATGGTACAGCTGTGATTCATCTCTATATCCAGCATTCAGACAGTAAAGACATTAATTTTCTCTTAGCATTGGCTATGACACTGAAGTCAGCGACAGACAATTTGATATCTGACACATCCTATCTAATTGCTATGTTAGGCTGCAATGACATCTACAGAATCACAGAGAAGCTAGACAACCTTGGTGTAAAGTATGACTCAACAGAACCCTCAAAGCTTGAGCTGCCCCTCCCTGGAACCCCCATACCAGCTGAGATACATCACATACTCGTCATGGATCCCATGAATGTATTTTATCCAGGTGAATATGTAGGTTACCTAGTAGACTCTGAAGGTGGAGACATCTATGGGTCCTACCAGCCTACCTACACATATGCGATCATTGTTCAAGAAGTGGAAAAGGAAGAGGAAGACAACCCAAGCTTCCTTGGAAAATGCTTCCAGATTGACATTGGCTACAGTGAGTACAAAATAGTCAGTTCCCTTGACTTGTATAAATTCTCCAGACAAGATGAAAGTACTCATGTAAGAGACAGCAGTGCCCCATCAACTCCAACAAGCCCAGATTGTCGTTCCGCTGGTCCACGACCAATGCCACCTCTTTTTGCTGGTAAGGAAAATCTCAGACCCCCTCCCCAAAAACAATCTCCTAAAAAGATCAAGCTTCACACATTGCCTGAGATTCTAAAAGAAGTGACCTTAGTAGTTGAGCAAGCTTGGAAGCTTCCTGAGACAGAGAGAAAGAAGATAATTCGACGGCTGTATCTCAAGTGGCATCCAGACAAAAACGCAGAGAATCTGGACTTTGCCACAGAGGTGTTCAAGCACTTACAGAATGAGATCAACAGAATGGAGAAACAGTCGTTGACTGATCAGCAAAACTCAGATAGGGCATCCAGGAGACCCTTCTCTACATCTTCAACCCGCTTCCAATCAGAGAAGTTCTCATTTCAAAGGTTCTATACATCGTGGAACCAAGAGGCAACAAGTCATAAGTCAGAGAGGCAACAGTTCAGGGAACATTACACAACCTATGCAGGTTCATCACATTCTAACCGTTTCTTTGTGCCCCCGACGTTCAAGTCTGTTGGAAACCCAGTTGAAGCCCGCAGATGGCTGCGGCAAGCGAGAGCCAATTTCTCTGCTGCTCGGAATGACCTTCATAAGAATGCAAATGAGTGGGTATGCTTCAAATGCTACCTGGCCACAAAGCTGGCACTGATAGCTGCCGACTATGCAGTCAGAGGAAAGTCAGACAAAGATGTAAAACCGACAGCTCTGGCACAGAAGGTGGAGGAGTACAACTCGCAGTTAACAGGACTTGCCAATGACGTTCAAATCCTTGAAGGGTACGGTGTAGACAGCCTAAGAACTCGCTATCCTGATCTTCTTCCCTTTCCTCAGATCCCCAATGACAGATATACATCTGAGGTGGCAATGAGAGTGATGGAGTGTACTGCACGGATTATCATAAAACTTGAAGCTTTTGTCCAGCAAAAACTATAATACTGTCATCATACTGCTGTTAATCATTAAAAAATGAAATCAAGAAAATATGCATAGATCCTCTGTAAAAGAGAGGACAATAGTGGCTGTGTGCAATACAGACTATATTATTGTTTTGAGGCAAATTCAAGTATCCAGCTGGCAGCTTATGGTACATATGCAGTTTCTACCTGTGATGGTGGTCCTATGGCCCCTGCACAATGTATAATTGTATGGCTCCCCATATCCTATTATTAGGCTGTCTCACATTAAATGTTGCTGTAATCTGTGAACAAACACAATCTATCTGCAGATGCTGTACATACAAATGCAGTGATACATTTTGTTTACCAAAGTCCCCATGTTGAATATTTTTGCTCTCAGTTAGATTAGAAAAATGATGCTGCTTTTTTACTTTACTTTTTATAAAAAAAAAAAATATTTTTTTCCTGCCACAGATAACTAGTTGACTGTACTGGGTTTACTTATAAAGAACCTATTGTCATGCAATATGTCCTATTTGCTAGATCTCAAAACAAGTCAAGGAAATTACAATCATGTTTGTATTTGTACATTTTAATTATTTTGTATTTTGATGGTTGATTTCCTATAATTTCTGTAAAAGTTGTAAATTATATGTAACATAGTCAATTGCTTGTTTATGAACAAAGCACTTTCTTGAAACTCCTCATGTATTTACACTTGCACTTGTAGAGCGCTTGTGCCACCCCAGCAACTAGGGAGAATCCAACTGTGAATGGAAAATTCTCAACTTTTTTTTTTTCTTCAGGTTACTTTACGTTAGCCATGTTAAATGATTGTTCAAATGTTTCTCTGTACAATGGCATTTAGTATCTTTTTTGGATCATAATCATTTACAGCATTTGTATGTAAATAATTTGTACACATTAGTAACATGTACACTGGGGTCCTTTGGTTGTAGGAGAGTAGTCTCCTGCATTGAAAACAAATGTTTTAAATAGGACAAAATAGTATAGCTCATATCTCAATTATAGTTTAACCAAGTCAATCAAGAGCCATTTGATTTTTACAGTTATGGCCCAGGCATACATAAATAGTACATTTTGATAAATTGAAGGGCCATGGTCATTATATAATAATCCTTTAACCTGTTTACTTTTGCCAACGTTAAATCATTTTACTTTATATTTGGTTGTTTGACCATTTTTGGTTTAAGGAACATACAGTAGCATCAAATTGTGGTGCTTGATAGTTATTATTGCTTTACTGCATTTGTTTTACCAATAATGATTTTCAGTACTACTAAATACACTAGCAACATATTGTAAATGTAATTTAAAAATGCAGTTTCAAATGTAGTGCTTCTTACTTTCTTATCTGTTGTCTTAATGTACCTCAGTCTTGAGGTGATTCAGCCAAGAGGCTCTCCTTGGAAACAAGTTTTACAAACGTTAGCAAAGGAAAACCTTGTATATCAGATGTTGATGTACACTGTGCCATAGGTAATAAATCCCCCTTAAATGAATGGTGTCAGCTTTTTTTTTTTTTTCAAAGTTAAAAAAGTTAAGACACTATAAAAGGAATATGTTTTCCACGATCTGTCTAGAAAAATCAAACGCCAATTGAAACAATTATGGCATTACTAAATACATATCTCTGTAATGAATATGATTTTAGATTATATTTTATGTTTTTGACTTACTGAAAAAAGTGATAGAAATAGAGAAACACTGAGTAAACGAGGAATTAACCATTTTTTGACTAAAGAGGTCAAGTGATATGCTATCTGTAGAGCCAGATTTATACGCACCTCATGAATCTCATTTTCTGACCAAATGTGGCACAGGTCAGTCTGAATTGGTTATTTTTGTGATTTTTAAGTGGCTCAAATCTGATATGGATCTGTATGGTCAACTGACTTGTTTATCATTTCTTAGGCACACTGTCATCTTGAGTATATTGTTCTTTTATGAGAATTACAACTAGCATGACTGTGTATATATATATATATACACACACATACAGTATATTTAGCAACATTAAAATAATCAAATACTCATTCTTTAACTTGCAATTTTGACTGCTTGAGAGGGATCTAAAGAAGAACTACTGAATTGTTCTGTCATTTTAACTCTTTGTTTCAATTAATATGATTACATACATTTCCAAATACTGAGTCAAATATTGACAGGTTAACATGCCTCTGAAAGTCTCATGTTCCTTCAGATAAAAGCACGTTTAATAACAGCAAAGCTATTAACTTCCTTTTATTCATATGTGAAATTAAAAAGCAAATGTGTCACCAATAAAATCTTTGAACAGTTATGACAGACTTTATGACGGGCTTAGCTGGCATTTACAGTAGTGTGCAGCTTTAAGACAGCTCTGTTTGGATGTGGACATACAAAACTCTTCTGCCACATATAGAACTATGCTGTAACTCAGATATGATAAGAAAAATAGAAATAATTTACTCGACCAGCTAGTACAAATCCATCCTAGGTCCTTGTCCATGACAAGACTATTAGTGTATCCTGCTGGTATTGCAGAACCTTTCCACTAGAGTGCATTACAGGGCCACAAACCATGGGTAGGGAACCACCACAGAATAGCATTGTTCAGTATTGGGCTGGTACTGTCTTGATTTAAGAAAGAAAAACAAAAAAAAACACAAAATATTGAAACTTTGAAAATAAAGACATTGACAGTCCTTTGGTGCCCTTGTGTTCATAATACTTGAATAAAGTAATTCGGATTTCAGAAAAAATACCTGAAAATATTTTAAAAAAGGATGTGGTTTAGAAACACACATCTTAGAAGAAAACAATTTATTCAAACATACAAAATGAATAAATACACATGAACCATTTTATCAAAATATGCCAGAACACAGTTGGAAACTTCGTAACAGGAACTTTTAAACTCTCATAACAAAAACCTAACACACAAGGCCATGAAAAGTTTACTATGCATAAAACATCAAGTCTCACTTAAATCTAGTGTACAGTTGCAACAAGATAGTAAACTCAGTGTGACAACAAGTATAAATACTATCCCTTCTAATATCCCGAAATGTTCCAAGATGAACTAATGATGAATATTTCAATGAAGGCAAATGTTTTAAATGTTGTACAAAAATTTTTTCCAGGCAAATCTGAAAGTTCAAAATATTGCAATTCAAAAATAACATGATAAAATGATTAAAAAAAAAAAAAGAGTCCCATCATTTTTCTTACTCTGGATCAGAAACTGATCCCCTTAAACTAATGTCATTTTAGAGCCTCAGCTTTTATGTATTTGTGAAGAAAGTCTATATTACAGCAGTAATTACTAATAGTTGCACTTTAGTCCCCATAGGTAATGTCTTGTTAGTGTTAAGATTGATACCCTTGGTTGTAAATGAAGTTACTGAGCTTAAAATAGACCAGTTTTATTTTTTCACTTGCAAGCAAGGCTATCTGTCATGTAGCTAACAAATGATTACTTGCTTTTGCAGGACTAAACAATAAAGCAGGGCCAAACATACATAAATTCAAAAATATGACATATAATGTTAAAGCTGCATTGTGTGATATGTAATGTTAGACTACCATGAAGAGACTGTGTGCTATGTGAAGGCTGATCTTTGCAACAAGTGTCTGACACTTAAGGTCGGACAGTTGATTGATATTCCCTCTTTTCTAAACCATGTTTATAAACCCTGGCCTGTATCTAAACTCCTCCCAAGACCTCTCCCTGACCCCTCCCAGACTTCTTGAAACACCTTGGCCACTGTAGTGTTGTAGGCGTATGAGGTTTTTTTGATGGACAAGAGAGGGAGAGCGATGGGGAGGGATAAAGTTTACCTTGTTTTGAACTTTAACAATTTGCTGTTGAAATTCCCCTTCATCATCAGTAGAGGCAAAATATCGCACAATGCAGCTTTAAAATACTGAAATAACAATGACAATGCTCTAATGTGTCTCTAGGTTGGGTATGATTAAATATATACCAACATTTCCCATCATGCTTTTCTCCCCAACATCTGCAAGACATACAATATACCTTAATTAAGAATACTACATATCAAGGACTTGGAGCCAGAAGGGCATAAATAAGCTTTGATCGAATTTACAGTTAAGCCAAAATACATATGAACATCCTGTTTACATTTTTTTTTTATCAATCCAAGTCCTTAACATGTGTATATTTTATTTATTGCACCACAAAATAATATTGCATAGGATGTAAGCTGTTCACCAGCTCCTCATTGCCCAGCCATAAAACTGCGTTTATAAAAAAGAATCTCTCCAAACAGCTCCAATGCAGGAGTAAGCCACTTTCATTTGGTAAATTTTGTAGAAACTGCCAACTTTGATCAGTGAACTATTGAAAAGTTCATAAACACAACTAGTATGATACACTTGGGATTCAACTCCAAAATGTGACTGTGGATACTTGGCAGTTTTGTACTGGCTTTTGGTTAGCCAGAGAGATCTTAGCTCCAAGATCATCTTAGATCCAATATGGTAGAAAGGGAGATGATCTAAGCCCTAAGATGCTTTCAGGAAACTCAGGTCAGATGTGAAGAATTGTGCTTTCTGCGTCTCAGAAGACTCGCTTCGGGGTATTACACGTTGGAGGTAAGTGATTCTCTAGTCAAGAGTCAAGCTAGCAGTCCTGGCTCTCACTGCAAGTGGAGGTGACCCCGGCCTTGGACAGGAAGAGCTTGCCGCTGGGACACACGCACACCTCGTAGAGACCCAGAGCGTTTCCAGACACCCCTCCTCTGCTCAGGGGCAGGCTCGGCAGGCGCACCGTCTCGGCGTCCAACACCAGCTGCACGACAGACAGCACGGAGAGCAAGGACATTTAAAGGGGAACACCAAAATTCACTTCAGTCACGGAGTGCAATAAAGGCGCCTGCGCGCTAACGCAATACGTACCGACGCAAGCGATAAAAGGGACGCGCCTTACCCACGTCACTCTTCATATATACATTCCGCGTTCAAAATAGTCATGTGCGTACACAGCGTGGCTACAGCTGTACAGGGAAGTGCAGTGAGTGACTGTGCATTGTTCCCGTGTACCATGAGTTATACTCAATAGAGAGAGATGCATGAAATTAATTACAAGCATTGAAGAGCCTGCGTTCCTGTGGCTGAAATACTACTGAATACCAGTGAGCACTCAAACAGCTTTTTGCTTTTTTTTCCCCAAAGACAAGCTTAGTATGAACTTGCATTTACATTGTCCCTTATAGTGTGACAGGAGAGACACAAATCACATAAATGTACTGCTTCTTAGAGAATAAATGAAAAAAGTCAAAAAAGATGACTGGGGTACAAATACATTTACAGGACAGAACAGATAGCATCAGCCATGAAATTGGGATTGTGGTGTAACATAAGGAAGTAAGCAATCCCTGTTTGGAAAAAGATGGCTACCTCCCTGGAGAGGATCACGGTTCATCACAGGGGCTTTACCATAGATCCCCCCAATCCATCTCTTTAATGTTGAGTGTAAAGGAGAGTAAGTCTGATTTTTAAGTCTTGGATATGACGGGGATCAAACCTCAAACCTTACCCCAAAGAGTAACAAGGAAGACAGAAACCGCTAGGCCATATCGAGTATAAAAGCCCAATTAAATATTGTGTAACCCTGAACAGTAAATTGCTCTTTACATGCATGGCATGGTTTACCATAACTAAGGTAAATGAAATAATGTGAACTTATTTGCATCATATACAGTATTTATTTGTCAATAACAGAAACTGCAACTGTGAAGCCTAGTGGGCAGAGCATGATGTTAACTGATATTCCCAATATCTCCATTCCCAATGGAAACACTCATGGCAAAAAATGCATGGAGTCATTGCAACTAAGGTAAGTAACTAACTACGGTACTTTGAAAAATATACACAGCAGAACTACTATCAAGCTGCCTCTGAGCAAGGCACTTAACCCCTAACTGCCCTAGTGGGGCTTCTAGGTGGTCAAGAATAGCAGCTTTGTACCAGGCAGCTCCCAGGTGTGAGTATGTGACGCAGTGGGAGCGTAAACAGGGTATTCTCTTACCAGTCCTTCAAGAGACTGCAGAAGAACATCCATGTTGGAGGCAGCCTCGATGTTCCCCGCCAATGCTTTAATATGAACTCCCTTCGGTGCGTCCATACTGAGAGAACGAGTAGGAGACTCCAACCTAAAACAAACATCGGCGCGATAAACCGCAGCGTTTCATATCATTTTATACACCGAGCGTACAGAATACTAGGAATTGCTGCTCTTTTCATGAAACAGACTATTCAGGTAAAAGCTTTTAGTCCTAATTGTCTTCACCAATTAAATCCACAATGTTCGTGAAGCAGCTTTGTATTCGAGGGGGAGAAAACAGATTCAGGAAAGAGTTTAAATCTTGACAAACTGAGACATGAATTGTGACAAAATGAGAAAAACTCAGTATTGAGAAGGTGATCCAAATATTTTGTTTTTTTGCGCTAAGCGGATATTCTGCCAGCAAGCATGCCACAAGGACATGGCTAATAAACACATCGTTACTAATCTCTTTCATATCATTTAAATAATTTCCCGCACTGAATATTCATGTGTGTATTGCTTTAATCCTAAACCTCTGGGGCGACATTGTTTTAATGCTCACCTCAAGTCTTTGAGAGGTTCAGACTTTAACAGGGGCACCTCTACAGAGTGCTGGAAAAGTGCTCCTTCAGGACCTGATAGAACAAGAAACATGTACACGCGTACACGCACGCACACACGCACGCACACACACACACACACACACACACACATTACAATGACGTGTGTGGTGTCACAGGGAAGATTGCATGTGAAGGCCAGAGGCATGGACTGATTTAATTACCATGGTGACAGGTTTCTTGGACTAATAACATCTTTATCACTTTCCACTTTGACCAATTGCAGCACATACTGTGCTGAGCTGTCCATCACTGGAATAAAGGGCCAGCAT
>OMKK01032480.1:0-13822 GCA_900302305.1 Polymixia japonica | reverse complement strand
ATGATGTTGTAAATTAGGCCCAATGTGTCTTCTGCACATTTTATTTTATTGATGTCGTTCTTATCAGCTTCATAGCTCATTCATCACCTTATGATTAAGATTAAAGATTAAACTGGACTCAATGAGTCTTTTATTACACACACACATGCAGGGAGAGGCCAGGTATGCACACACATATACTGTACCTGTACGTATTTGGCTGGAGAAATGTAGTCTCTGCGTTGAACCCATCCTGGTTTCCTCCAGGGGGCAGCCAGGAGCCTTGTCGGCGCCCGGGGACCATTTCTTCTTGGTTTTTCCTGGTTCCACGTCGTGGTCGGGGACAGGACAGGACGATGTTCTGCATGTTTTTAGTAGAGGAGAACATGCAAACTCCACACAGAAAGGCAGGGATAACTATAATATCCCACCTGCAGCACGGTGCGAACAGGTGGGAATCTCACCCAGGCAGCAGTGTCAGCACTGAGACACACAAACGTTAAATTTAATTCGCTGCGAGCAGGGTTCGAACCTGCGCGGGAAGATCCCATTGGATTTCAAGTCCAACGCCTTAACCACTCGGCCATCGCAGCTGTGAAAACGATGGGACGCTTCACGGATTTGCGTGTCATCCTTTCTCAGGGGCCACGCTGATCTTCTCTGCATCGTTCCAATTTTTTTCATATGCGCTGCCTGGGCAAGTGTTATGTTATGTTGTTGTAATATAGTGTGTCTCACAGTACTAGATGACAACTTTTAATCCTCTCTGACTACATTCTTTTACAAAAGGAGACCATTATATTATTCAGTTGTCATATTCGTAATCAACAATTTCCTTCCAATTTCCAAGGTCATTGCACTGGTCATCACTTTATGAACAATCATTAAATCTTACCTTATTAGTATACATATTCTGTACAGAAATTGTATTTGGTCTTCCTTAAAATGTTCTTAAACCATTCCTTGAACCATTTGTGTGACTTTATCTGTATCAAGTTTGTGAACCTGTTACTGGCCTCTACATGCCAGATACTATTCCATCTTTACTGTGGACGTCTCTCCAAGACTAAACAGCAATCATCCCCTCTGTTTCCAACACAACTCACTTCTGCTAAGACACTATCCAGCCTGGTACAATACATCCAAACCAATAATCTATGGTGATTTTTATGTTGATTGACTTTGATTGATAACACAATTTGATTGGTCAAAGACGTATCCCAGCTGTGCTGTTCATATTTACATAAAACTTGGCTAGCAGTGGGTAACAGAAAATGGAAATATTCCATATGGCCTAATACCGTATATAATTAGACTTGGTTTTTGATCAAGATGTCTTGTTTAGTGGTAGAGGGCAATTGAATGGTTTAATTCAAGGGCCTGCAGCATTAGATGAGATGAAACTTTGTCACTTTATCATATTGTGTATCACTAGGGCAGCACCAACATCACACTCACCAATTGTCAACTGGGCCTCCATTTCCAAAATGTGTGTACCTATAAACGAGAGATTTTAATACTAATCATTTTAATAGTAAGGCATGGCCCTGGTTTATCAGTAATCCACTGTAGCCTGGCCTTAGCATGTTATGCTACTTGCATAGCATGAGCTGGGCTTGGATTCCCGGAAAAACAAATGATTCACTCTTAACTATTTGTTCGTGTGTGTGTGTGTGTGTGTGTGTGTGTGTGTGTGTGTGTTGGGGTGGGGGATGGAAGGTTGTATGTGTGTGAGTGCGTGTTCTACACGTGCACGTGCATGCAAGTTTTTGGCACAAATGGGTCTGTCTTGAGCTTTGCCCAGGTCCAAAGTTCAATAATCCCATTTGGTGCTTTCCGCTGTTTGTAAATAACTGCTCCATTTCCTTATTCTCAGAGTCCAAACAGCTCTGTCCAGGAACACAGTCAAAGACAGAGAGAAAGGAGGAGATTAGTTTATTAGAAAAAGCTTACAGGTCAACAATCATCTCAAGCATCTCAAGCATACTGGAAACTCAGTGTCATCACTCTTGAGAGGGTTACTGAAGGTACCATCAGGACCTGGGAGAACCGTATTGCACACTTGGCTGGAACCAAACCCGAGCAGAGTGTCAGACAATGTCTTCGACCCACAGGGTGGTCTTCAAGAGGAGGGCCACTATCACAGCTCTACCGCTCTACTACTCTGGACACCTGCTGAAGAAATACAATGGAGAGAAGGTGAGGACAAAGAAGAGAATAAGATGAAGGCCAACTAGAAAAAGGTGATATTCAGTGAGTTTGAAAACTGAAAAACAATATGACAAGTATATTTGCCATAATTCAAAATGTTGATTCCAATGTCCAGGACTTCAAGAAGTATTATGTGGAGCTTCGCGGATCCACACTCTTTCTGTACAAAGACGACACCCAGGATACGGTAAGAGAACAGTTTCATTCATTCTTTTCCTTGACACACAAAATAATAACATAATTTGTTTCTGCAACAATAAGCCCAGAAGGTGACAATATTTCCCCAAAATTGATATATAGCATTGGGGATTGAAGCCCTCAAATTCAGATAACAAAGTAGAAGCGAGAGATATACAGAGGTTGGAGGCACTGAAGACCACAACAGGAAAGTGAGAAATACATCACTGATTGGCAGGTGGTCAGAAGTGCAACACGGTTTAAGGTTTCAGCCCATAGAAGACAGAAACTACGACAACAGTGTTCTGCCCTCGAAGCTGATGCAGGAATTAATTTGGAAAATTTCAATATTAACTACAGGATTGATGCTATTCACTACAAAGAAATCATATGACCACATTAACAGCTTAAAAAACGTGATCTCTTAAGCTTCTTATCACGTAACAAGTCACTTGTATTGTTTATCTGTATAGCAGATACATAGATGTACTTTTTACAGATCAAGCATTTATCCGACAAGCTTCTTTCCTAGAGCAATGCACAAATTTAGTTTTCACATATTATTGTCGATGTACAATGTTGATTTTCCAATTTTTGTTGACTGTCAGTACACAGAAAAGCTGGACCTAGAGACGTTGAAGTACATGGTGTTAGATTCTTCCTGTCAGAAGAAGATGCCGACCATCTTCACTCTCTCCCTACAGACGGAGGAGGTGCAGCTCAAGGTCTGTTGTAGTCTAACCTCACGTCTTTCTTCATGTCCTGATCCCCCTCTTCTCACCGGGGGTGGGATTCATTCACTGTCAATTCAATCTGAATCAAAAACTGGAAATTGTTGAAATTAATTGAAATTATTGTCAATGAATGCCTTATCCTTAATAAGTGAATTACTGTACCATTTACATTTTGAATTGAGCGAGTTGAAAGCAAATCAACGTCAGCCCTTCTTATCACCATCTTTACTTTGGTTGAGAAAGGCCCAGTGTGTGGGAAATGTTAGTGTTTTTCTTTAGTTGTACTTTGTAACATTCATTCTTTGCTTGAAAAGAACTAAGCAACGTGTCTGTATGATTGTGCAGATGGACGACCCTGACACAGGAGAGGTGTGGAAGGGCTTTATCATGACTGTGGCCAAAGTAAGTGTATCAGAGTATAGTATAAGTATCACATGAGCTAAGCCAACACACACACACACACACACACAGACACACACACAGACAGGAGACAGACAGACAGACAGACAGACACACACACACACACAGGTGGACAAGCACGTGCAGCACATGCACACACATATACACAAACATGTTTATGCAAATTGTCAGATTGGCTTGGGGGCTGTGTGTGTCTGTGTGTGTGTGTGTGTGTGTGTGTGTGTGTGTGTGTGTGTGTGTGTGTGTGTGTGTGTGTGTTTGTGCTTGATCCCTGGTACCAACAGTGCCCAATATGTCCAAAGTGCCCCTGAGCAAGGACACCTTACCTCCATGTGTGTAGTTGTGTAGCATTCTGCTGCAAGGACAGATAATGAAAAGTTTTATTTGTCCATAAAAAATTATCTGTAAAATATATATAAGCCAATATAATATTTATATTTACGGGACAAACTCAGAAACTCACGCCCGCACATAAGCAAGCAGAGCAAACAATTAGTGTGTACTAAAGTAATACAACCACTTTACGAGCCAATACATGTTCAATGACACTGACTCTTTGACAAACAAGTCTTTCCTGGTTAATGATTAGGCCACAATTAGAGGAATAGGTATTGATTGGTGGGTCAGATTCCACTTCCGTCTGGGCTTTGACACAGAAGACAAAACGGAGAAACAGGTTCATGTTTATCCATCGGGGCATATGCTGTTGCTGGTGCACATGTCTACTGCTATTGTTACTGCTCATAAAAACAATAATAAAAACATAAAAACAACAATCACAGTGGTGATAACAATTATGATGATTGACTGATCAATGATTAATACTGCAGTAGTAAAAATGACATAATGAAAATGAAGTATTTGTCCACCTGAAGAAGGAGGTTCCCAGCAGGCTGCAGCTGCTCCCAGGTCAGATGGTGAGGCTGGAGGAAGTTCTGGCAGAGGAGAAGAGGAGGCAAGACCCTTCGAATCATCCGGCTCTCCCACCCCGTCCCTGCTTCCTAATGTCGCCTTCCTCCTCTCGCCCTGCTCCACCACCCGAAAACACATGCAAACAAAGCGCCTCTGAGATGCCTCAGTGAGTATCAGCCTCCGGCCTCCTGGCGCTGCACTGCCTTTCTGTTTCCTCTCTCATCCCAAATTACCAACCTTCCTTTCCTTGTTGCCTCCTCTCTTTCCCTCTCTCAGCCTTTCCCTCTTTTCTTTTCCTTCCAATCAATTCTGCCGTTCCACCAATCCATCTTCTCTTCTCTCTGCACCGATTACGTTCTTCTTCCTAATTATGTCCCTCTTTCAGATTTTTATTACAGTCTTAAATGAGGTCTTCGTTTTTTTTTTTTACCTTTAATTGATGGCCATGTTGCACCTGGTCGTTTCCCCTTCTTGAGGCAACATAGTCAGTATATTACCTATATATATTACTGTCAATGGCCATGAAGGAGTATTGAATTATCTCTCCTCCCTGCAGTTGTTTCTACGCTGTGACTCGCCAGGAGGCGGAGCAGATGTTGGAGGAGAAGCCAGAATACGGGAGCATCATCCTCCGCCCCTCCACCCTGGCCAACAATTATGCCATCACCCTCAGACAAGTCTTCTCCAGGTTTGACCTCTTGACCTCAACCTCTGAGCCATGCCGTTGACTCTCAACCAAGTGAACCTGTGGGACAGCCCCCAGTCATGAATATTATTGAGAAGACGAGGAGAGTCCATGGAGAATCATTATGATATTGTGTAGATTGAGTAGACGTAGCTTACATAGCCACCTATTATCTTCAAGAAAACCACAGGTAAAACCCATGGGCCCTAATCCAAAATACCCCTGAAACCTCTCCATTCCACCCCAAATTGCATTTTAGACGACCATATCCAATAAATCTCCCACTTAAGATGAACCACTATGCCACCTGACATTAGAAAACCAATGTGTCATGTTCCAGATCAAACACCCTCTTGTTTATCAAAGTCCTCTCAGTCAGAGGTAAGCTGTTGAACACCCATCCTCTTCCTTGTGTTTCAGTGGACCGGTCATGAAGAACTACAGAGTAACCTCCACAGGCTCAGGCTTTGTCATTGAACTGCATACACCGGTAAGTCCCAAGAGCTTCATCTGACTACTAATGGACCACAATAGATTTTTTACTCATCAAGACAAGCATCAAACCTGAAATTAATTTAAAAAAAATAGAAAATGCACCTCACATCTTAAACATAAGACACTGTTTGGAAATGGAAATTACTTTCCTCCTGACAATGACTTGTAGTCCAGGAATTAACCTATAAACCAGGAATGAATCAATCTATTTACATGTTAGGTAATTACCTGATGCTTTTATCTAAACTACAAGGAGAACAACCATAGAATAAGCTGAAATGCCCAGATCACGGAGTGTAAGGGTCAAAGCCACAGCGCTGAGACAAAAGAGCTATAACACATTTTGAGGAAGTAATGGCCTCAATTAATCCATGTATAGAAAATGTAAATGTATCTAAATGTAAATCATTTTATTTCTGTGATGACATTTCCTAGGATTATCAAAATCTGTGGCAGTGTTTATGTCTTTCTCTTTGTCTTACTACATGGTCTGTCTGTCTGCTTTCTCTAGGTGACAGCACCGTCCTTGAGTGAGGTGCTTAAATACTTCCTTGAACAGACAGAGTACCGTCTTCATCCCTACACGACGTCACAACCCTATGACACTCGCATCGGTGAGAGGAGCACTACACCGGCATCACAAGTCACCTCAGGCCTACTGACATCAAGCTGTTTTCATTCACACAGTAGCCCTCAAACCAAGAAAGAGCTAGCACAGATGCAGCACAGCTCCTGATAACAAGTGTGTGCGTGTGTGTGTGTGTGTGTGTATGGGTTGGGGGATGGAAGGTTGTACGTGTGTGAGTGTGTGTTCTACACAAATGGGTCTGTCTTGAGCTTTGTGTTTGTGTGTTCAATAGAGTTGCCACTTGCACCCAAGTGCACCACCATCTCTTCAACAACACCCAAAATAGTACCCCAGGCTCAAGTGGCACCCATGAGCCACTCACAGTCAAAAAAGCGCCCGCCTCACATGCTGAATCCAACCGAGGCAGCAGAAGAAGACTACATGGTGCCCGATGTTGACAAAGACCTAAAGCAAGGTGTGTATGTGTGCAAATGTTTGTGTTTGTGTGCGCATGCTTGCATAGCTTTCAGTGCATTGGGCCCAAAAAATATATTCCAACATCAATACTGGAAAATTGTAATAGAAAATTGTAGCCTGTTTTCTAAGTGTTGTGCAGTAGATCAGTTTATGGATCAGTGATGGTTGTGTTTGTCCATGCTGTCTAGGCCTCCAACTAGATAAGGTGGACCATACATTCCATGAAGCTCCACAGATACAGATGGATGTACTGTTGCAGAGTAACTGTTGACCAGCCAACAACAAGCCATGAACTGAAAACCACTATTGAAGAAAATAACACTACCCAAGAACTGCATTCTCTTATGCAACTTAAAGCATATTATAATTAATATCAGTGTAGATCACTATTATTATTATCTTCAGGATATTATCTTCATCTTGTGAAGCACTACCGTAAGTTTTGTGTCACTATTGACAGTGGAGGTAAGACTGCAAGGTTTCACTGATACTTGCTGCTGTATGCCCAGATTTGTATACTTTATCATGATTTCAACGATCTAACCTAGTTTAGGTGCGCCTGATTTATCTTGCCAAACAATTAAACAGCTATGAATGTAGACACAAGCAACACAGCAAAAGTTTTTGGGACATGTACCTTACTGCAGTGCTGGGTGTGCACACAACGACCAGGCTGCATCTTCTTCAAAACTTATTGATATAATCAAATTGACATTCAATATTACCACGCTGCTAGCAACCCCGACTAAAATGAACAGTTGAAACACTGGAATAGGTGTTGCAATTATGCTTCATATTTTTCTGAAGATTCCCCTTGGTCATTCTGTGAGTGCCACAAACCTCTACAGCTGGTTTCTCTGCACCTTAACCTACTCAATTTCTGTCTGGTGTGGGAGATCTAGACGTGCAAATATGGCTAGAGCAGATCACATAAGCAATATTTTCGATGGATCATGGTGTGATTCTTTCTAGAGATACATTTTTGTCTGGATCAAGCTGTAGTATAGAATAGTGATGTGTTTTAAAGGATAATGGATTCTATTTGTGAGGTCTATTAGCAGAAAATCTCATGCAATAGCACATTCAAAAGCACAAAAAAAAAAAGATTAAACTATTATTCAGGGTCATAACTGTTTTATTTTTCCACACACAGGAGTCAGCCAACGTAAATCTGTTTCAAATATTATAATCATATTTTTTTATCATGTATTACATTATAATGGTCATTTTTAATTTCGCATCATTATCAGTATCATTGATAGTTTATATTATAGGTTTACAGTTAAAGGATCATTTATCACTCAATAAAGACAGCAGGATTGTGAAAAATATAAAAGAAGAAAAACAAAGACTCTCTTCCTTTAAACTCCATCCATCCATTGCTGTAGTGTGTTCAAGAGTACCCGTCTTCACCCATTATACCCCCCACTCACTCCACTGTGTTGATCAACACCACATTGCATCTGGTGCCATACACTCTTACACTCTCTTGTAGCAGCCTTTGTATAAGAAAAAGAGACAAATAAAATATATGTAATAACTTAACATCTCAGGATAAAAAAAAAAAAAAAAACCAAAACATCCAAATCAAACAGAATAAATTAACAGGACTGTTCGCCCATTAAGACCCGCCTCCATCGTCGTCATCGTGACATTACTTCTCGGTGAGTGACAGCTGAAGGATCCTCTCTAGCTCGTCCTCTTCCTCCTTTTGCTTCCTGTTACAAGAATCAGAAATAAAGATGATTGGAGGAAGAATGTGACAGTCATACCAAAGACTAATTGTAACAACCTCTTGTTCTAAAAACTACAGTGAGCGCTTATGTATAGAAATCTTGCTTGGTTGTTAGACAAAGGGATTCGAGTGGATATCGGCAGGTATGTTGGGTGTCAAGTCAGCAGCTCCCATCACAGATGTTCAGTTGAACTACCAGCAGCCTAGTAGCACCAAATCCCTCCTACACATAGGTTTATATTGAAATACAATACATATACTTACAAAATCCCACATGTAATGACTCCAAATACCTATTATAAGACAGTATAGATGCCCGCTCTTAGTTCATGAAAATTAATTGTGTGACGTAGAGCTGAGCAGGAGCGTAACCATGGAAATGGGGTAGGGTCGCGTGTTCACAGAACAGAGCATAAACATGCATGTGTGGGTGCATGCAAACATAAACAAATTCCTAAACACTGGTTTTAGTGAAGACTTGTGCTAAATCCTGGTGTAAATATTGGTCTTTTAGACTCTCAGTGCAATCATTTGATTTCAAAACACTTGGATTATGCTGCAAGAGCTGTTTGGAGTATTTTTATGGTCATTTGTTTGCCATTTTTGGAAGTCTAAAGAAGTCACTGTTCACTTCAATTGCTGGGGAGAAGGATAACATGGAACTTTGCTAGCTCACTTGATGTGTGAAAACTAAATTTAAGTTTTTGGGTGAACTATTCCTTTAGAGGGATATCTCACCTTGGTAGAACATTTTACATACAGTATGTATCTGTATAATAAGTAAATGAGCCCGCTCCATGCACTCCCCTCACCTGTCCATCTCCTCCTGCTCCCTACATGAAAGCTCCATGGCGATGCGCAGCTGCTCGTCAAAGCTGGATACCGTGCCAAGTTGTCCCGGCAACCGTGGCTCGGCCACTGTGCTGTAGGAGGGCGGGGAATTGGCAGCGGGCTCCAATGGGGAGACAGAGGTGGACTGGGTCGGGTCTACCGTATCGTCTCCCTCTCTACCACCCAATGAGATGGAAAGGGACTCCTGGATCGCCCTATCAGGGACAGAAATAACACAGTGGCCAGAACTCAGAGTCAAACAGGAAAGAGAGAGGATATAAAGACTCAATCTGAATTATGCTAAAAATCAAAAAGTATATCTGTCTCCATGAATGGTCATTACAGTATAACAGAGCAGAACCCCAGAGTAGAACAGTAAAACAATGGGGTAAATCGGACAGTATTCTATCCACAGATATTCAATTAAATTAACCATGCATGCTGAATTTAACCTGAATAAGAAACAATGATGAAATAGGGGTGAGGTAAGCTTCATAATGGCTCCACAATAGCAACAACAAATGCTCTCATCTCATCTCATCTCAGCCTTTTATCCTTAGTCATGATGACATCTTGTATGAGAATATATTCTGTTAAACCATGCTAAGCTATACTAAGCCGCCTGTATGACAAGCTCAAGCTCTGCTTCATGTGCTACATGTTGTTTTATAGCGGAGTGTGCTGTTGAACAGGAACGCCGGTGAGTTTCATCTTGGAAATGTGATTATTCCCACAACGCAGGACAGTTAAGTCTGCATTAGTGAAAATTCAGCAGTGAAAGAGGGGAGGAGAGATAATTCCTCCTACCACCCAACCAGTGTACATCTTCTGGTTGAGAAATGACATAATCATAATATGAAGCTCATATGGATGTAGAAGTTTAGAAATACATTGGTGGATAGATGGAAGATGTCTAGCAACATAACATGAAAAAATGACAACCTTGGTTGTACCTTGACTTTGAGACTTTGTTCATGATTACAAATCAGATTATCCAAGGCCATGCAGAAAACCAGAGGAATATTCTGTATTCACCTTCCCCCACCTACTGTTCACAAGGGGTTCACTTAAGTCCTATCTGATCTGTTATCAGCCCAGCCCAGTATTCATCCGTTCAACATGATCCTTCATATGAAGGTAGCATGACAGGTAACGGTTAATAGTCTTGAGACATAGAGGTCAGGCCATCACCTCTCCAGCTGAGAGTCCTCCTCATACAGTGGCGACTGAGGGACAGGGCGGCTGTTGGTCAGGGCCTCCCAGATGGTGACCTGGACAACACACACAGTGAAATGGTACGGTTGAGCAACAAAATGTTGTTTTGCAGTTATCCTTTCATTCTCCTCGCATCTAATGGTTATTATCAGATTTTATATAACAAATTTGTTATATTGTTGTATTTTTGGGAAAACAACAAACTCCCCAAAAATAATTATTGAAAAAAATGAATAAACACATTATTTTTATATATAGTATATATACCAATTATACAGGTCTAGAGACTACAAAACAACCTTGTCCTTGAAAACACTGCAGAGGGAAGTATGACAAGCCTTAGGACCAGAGTTCTTTTAGGATGAAGTGGGTACACTCATGTAATGGAATGCTAATCCTGTGCCAGCCAATGAGTAGCCTACTCAACCTTTAGTTAATAAGCCTGCTCTGACCTGGTCGCTCTCTGTGCCAGCATCCAAAAGACTCTGCTGGATGGCGAACTGCAGAAGGTTGTCGTCCTCATCCCTCATGGGCTCGCTGCGGCCCGGGCCGAGCGTGGTGTAGTCCGGGGGTGGCTCAAATACAGAGGGGTCCACGTCGCAGTGGAAGGGAGGGACAGACTGACCTGAGAGGGAAAGAGGCAGCGGTTCAAGGATTATTGTGTCTGCAAGGTAACTACTAGCTGTGTGTGTGTAAGTGTGTATATGTGTGTGTGAGCAATTACCAGCTTCATCAGAGCCCTCTGGTGTGTGGACGGTGACTGAGCTGACCGGCTCGTCGCAGCCACAGAGGTTACTGAAGGTCACTCTGGCATTCAACACGTGGAACAGAGGGATCTCTGGACAACATAGAAAGAGATCATTCAGACAGGAGGTATCGGCTCAGTAGCAGCCAGGTACGGGTGACCTCTCGTCACTGTTACGTGTAAATACAATTGTACACATATATAATATTATGAAAATGTAATAGTTTAATGACTCCCATGGGGAAGGAAACTGTCTTTTCACTTGCATCTTCTTCATCAGAGTGCATGGTGAGCTTCAGCGTCTTGCTCAAAGATACTTTAGCAGTGCATATGCTTGCCGACACAGGAGGCTTGAACGTCGGACCTGTGGTTGGACGGCCTCCTTTCTCACTGCATCACCTTGCTGCCCGTGTGTTGAAAACAATTTGCGTGGTATGAATCCTCACACCCACCTATCTTGACGGGGAAGCCCGGAGGCAGGCGCAGGGTGATGAAGTCACGCAGCTTGGCGAAGTGGGCATTGGAGATGGCCATGAGGTCGATGATGGGCGTCACCTGCTCGGCCAGCGACAGAGGATGGGCCTCGCTCAACCACAGGGTGGCCTTAAACCTGGGGAGGGGGGGGAGGTTTTGCAGAGAGACAGACAGAGAGGGGCAGAGACAGGGTTGTGTGAGAATTGAAGAACACAGACAGACAAAGACAGACAAACAGTCAGACAGAATAGAAGGAGAGAGAAAGTCAGAACTAATTAAAGGTACTATATGTAGTTTTATGCTTTTAACATAATAACATTTCTGGTGATTGCATAGAGTAATGGCCATGGGAGAGTGAAGAAATCGCGGTTCAGATCAGTTTCCTAGAAGCTTTGTATTCACTATACAATTTTGTCTGCCACCGGGCTGGGTACCTTTAAATAAACCTCTGTACCAGCCACTGGGATCAGGAGTACTGGTAAAAAAAATCAATTTTGCCTTTCACCCAATAAAGAATAAATGTATCTAGGGGGATCTGGTCTCTGATCCTGGACTGGGACTCCTACAGGACTGAAGGGCTGCTGTTCCCTGATGTACTGTATATCTGCATGCTATGTTAAAGCCACGGCAGCAGGGTACCTCTGGACTTTGCTAGTGAGCTCAACGGGCCGTCCAATGTCTCGGCCGTTGAGGTTGAACTCTGGGTCAAAGTATTCCTCAGCTGTGATGGCTGTGGGGTTGTGGGGGCTGGCACACTGGGACACATTACTCTGAGAGAGAGAGAGAAAGAGAGAGAGAGAGAGAGAGAGAGAGAGAGATATGAGACAGACAGACACAAATAGATAGATACACAGAGGCAGTGATCAGTGGGTCTATATGCTAAATGAGGCTGTCGGTGTGTGTGTGTGTGTGTGTGTGTGTGTGTGTGTGTGTGTGTGTGTGTGTCCAAGCACTATGTAGACACTTACCCCATTGTGAGCAGTATGCTGTTCAGCAATCCCAAGGAAGGACTGCAGGGGTGTCTTTGAGCCTGGGTGGGAATAAGTCCGCGGGATGACCTTCTTTGCATGGTCTTTACGGTGAATTCATAAACTAAAGTAAGGTGTGTGTGTGTGTGTGTGTGTTCACCTTTGCTCCTTGACTTATCCTGGTCCGATAGGTGCTCCGTCCTTGACCGAGTCACCAGCTCCACATTGGTAGCACTGTAAACCTGGACCCATCGACGCACCAAGGGACAGAAATGCAGATGATTGACAAATTAACTTCATACTCCTAGGAGAACAATTTTCTGACATTCATTGATTCTGTTAATATTCCAAGTAGATTCGGACAAGCACTAAGAATTATTTGCAATGCTACCCCGACCCAGGTCTGCTCAGCAGGCACTGACCTTGGCTTCGTAGCCACTGACCATCTCGCTCTTCTCGGAACGCCAGCCCCAGATCCCCGACTTATTTCTGAAAAACAAAAAAACAGGCACAGGAATGACGGGCTGGCGGGAGGGGTGGGTGTCGCTGCAGATGTATCTTGTATCTAATGTAGGTGTTGCATGTGTTGGAATTATTCTATTTATGCGATGATTATGCATGTTTAAACTTAATGTTGTGTTCTCCCATGTTTTTCTAGCCTCCTGGGGTTTTGTGATAAGACTTCATTGGTGAATCAGATTCGCATTTTTGTATTTGTAATGCTACGATCCAGGAACTTCAATCGTAACGCTTTAATAGACAATGTTTTGATCCAAAATAGATCTTTTTCTGGTCAGAAAAGACATTCCTTTATCTTCCATGGATGACCCAGCCCAACAACCCTCTTCCATGTGGGTATACCTACTCTATAGAGTAATACTACAATCCAACCGCAGCTAATCAGTTTCATCTCGATACGTTCCAAGACAAACGGATGTTTGTGTTGAATTCGGTGCATGGCATAGAGTCTGCAACCACATAAATTGCGCGACAGGTGAAGCGTGACCCCGCCGCGGGGTGACGATGTGACACGTGTGGAGGCGGACGTTACCTCTCGAAGGCGATGTTGCGCGTGTTGAGATGTGTGGAGACGATGGGCGACGTGAGCCTCTGGGCCGTGTTCTCCTGCGAGGGCTGCATGGCTGCCAGGAGGGAGGGGGCGTCGCGTGGGGACAGCACCAGCGGCTCCGTGTACA
>OMKK01032477.1:11638-50099 GCA_900302305.1 Polymixia japonica | reverse complement strand
CCCGCTGCCCCGGCAGCCCCACCCAACGCCCCCGCAGCTCCTCCCGCCAATGGTGAGAGTCAGAGAATGTCTTTAAATACAACATCAGTTTATCATTTCATCACAAAATCATATGGCAGTCTTTTTAATTTGGAACATAAGAACTTTCAGCAATAAATACCTTCCAGTGAGATCATGAAGGCTTGAGTTTACCACTGATATCTGCAGCCATAATTCCATTCATAGTTATTCAATTTATGTACCTTGTCTAGAAATGTTAGTTCTAACTTATAACGATAATCTAACTTAGATTCTGAAAGATTGAAGATGATGTCATTGTTCATGAAGTGAACTTTTGTCATTATGAACAAGCAACCCTATTGATCACGTAAAGACAGGTCTTCAGGCTCACCCTGGTAAACATTGGTAAACATCTAATCTTTTCTGAAGGACTGGTAATGATCCGTTCTGCTCTGTGTCCTCTCCTCCAGTGGCCCCAGGCATGTTACCCGGCTTTCCCCCTGGCATGTTCCCTTTCTGGGGTCCCTTTCCTGGAGTGCCCCCTCCTGGTGCAGCTGCTGCAGCCCCTGGTGCCCCCGACACCCCGGCAAACAACACAGAAGCTGCACAGGGAGCAGGTAAGGAAACCAAGGTTGCCTTTTTGAGCTGTTTTATTATTGTCCTATACCAACCCCCCCTGCTATAGACCTCCTGCTATAGACCTCCTGCTATAGACCTCCTGCTATAGACCTCCTGTTATAGACCTCCTGCTATAGTCCTCCTGCTATAGACCTCCTGTTATAGACCTCCTGCTATAGACCTCCTGTTATAGACCTCCTGCTATAGACCTCCTGCTATAGACCTCCTGCTATAGACCTCCTGCTATAGACCTCCTGCTATAGACCTCCTGCTATAGACCTCCTGCTATAGACCTCCTGCTATAGACCTCCTGTTATAGACCTCCTGCTATAGACCTCCTGCTATAGACCTCCTGCTATAGACCTCCTGCTATAGACCTCCTGTTATAGACCTCCTGCTATAGTCCTCCTGCTATAGACCTCCTGTTATAGACCTCCTGCTATAGACCTCCTGTTATAGACCTCCTGCTATAGACCTCCTGCTATAGACCTCCTGCTATAGACCTCCTGCTATAGACCTCCTGTTATAGACCTCCTGCTATAGACCTCCTGCTATAGACCTCCTGCTATAGTCACCACCATACATTTATGACAGAAAAAGTGATTTAAGCACCTCCCAAGATGATACATGGCAAAAAGTGACGTATCACTATCCAAGCTGCCAGGGTTTTACTAGTACTAGTAAAGTTTTAGTTTCCTAAAAGTTTTAGTTTTCCTCTAGTTTCCTTTTGGAAAAAGACTTGAGGAGAAAAGCAGGAAGTATACTTAGCTGGAGGATGCCTTTAATACTCCAACATTAGTCAGTTCTCTACGGTAAAGAAGAAATCTACAGACTAAATTCTTTTCCACAGGCATTAATAAACAGCCTTTAAATGTCTTAAGTTACTTTCTCTTTAAGGAAATTCAATAAAAACGAATACCATAAAACTGCAATTAAAAGCCAAGTCCCAAATAAACGGCGAGTCTCTGTTACTGGCCGGGTGTGGCTCCATGTTCTGACTAATAAAGGCTGGTCTCAAGTAGAGGCCGGTACAATACGCCATGAAAGAGCCCTGTCATCACATAGTAACGACCATAGCAACGACCTGATGGACACAAACAATCAGATCCAGCGTCTCCACTGGGTTTCAACGGCATCTCTGCACTTTCCAAAGATGAATCTAAACTGATAAAGAAAGATAAACTGGCTTACACACACCTCTCTCTCTCTGTGTCTCTCTCTCTCTGTCTCTCTCTCTCTCTCTCTCTCTCTCTCTCTCTCTCTCTCTCGCGCGCATGAGGTTGATGTGCTGTCTCTCAGAGCGAGAGCAAATGAATGATTCATACTGGTAATTGATATGTTATTTAATAGCCTAATTTTTATACAATATTCATACTGGTTTAAATAAACAATTCGATATTTCCCATCTTTGCTGAGCAAGAGTTTTGTGCGAAAGGAATTAAAGGCCTGTCCCATATAGACACCTGTCCCAAATATAGGCCGGTTGAGTAAAAGCCCAGGCTTTTAATTGCAGTGTTACGGTTGTCAAAGGCCAAAAAGTGACATGCTTTCTGTGGGGAAAAGAACGTGCCCTCCGGGGTCCAGACCTGCAGGGTCTAACATACATTCCTAAATGAGTTGGAGCCTCGGCCATCAGCCTTGATATGTTGTCTGCTTGTGTTCCATCAGGTGCCAGCCGGCCCACGCCCTCCGCCACAGCTGACACGGCTGCAGGGCCTGCTGCTCCCGGGACACCCATGCCAGGCTTCCCCTTCCCCTTCAGCCCTCCTCCCTTCCCCACATCTCCATGGCTGCCCATGCCGCCGCCCCCTCCCTTCGGTAAGCACCGGCAGCGTCGTCTCAACCGCTCTGGTGTCCCCGGCGCGTAGCCCTGACCGTCTCTCTCTCCCTCTCCTCTGCAGTGTCGTCCATGCCTCCGCCTCCCCCGTCTCTGTCCAGGCTGTCGGAGGAGGAACTGAGGGAGCTGGAGGCAGAGGGCCGGCAGGGCCTGGAGGCCAGGCTTCAGTGCCTCCACAACATCCACACCCTGCTGGATGCCGCCATGCTCAACATCCACCACTACCTCAGCACCGTGGCCACGCTCACGTAAGCACACACCCCCTATGCTTGGGTACAAGGTCAAAGGTCAGACGGGGCCACTGTCGCAGTGTTACGACGGACCGTTCCCTAGTTACCCATGGATGATTGACGCTACGAGGGGGGACTATTGTTTTACTTTGGAGTTGCAAAGAACTGATTTATTTCGATGGGAGCACGTCCAATACAAGGTTGATGATTGTGCTCTGGCTCTAGATGAGAGGTATTTACACGGTGGTGTTTAACTCTTGGCTGTCGTGTCCTCCACAGCCCTCCTCGGACAGAGGCCAACAGTGCAGAGGCCAGTGGGGCGGCCCAGCCTGAATCCTCCCCTCCAACTGGCACTAATGCAGAAAGCCCCAGCCAGGAGAGGGACTGTATGTGACTGACAACTTTAATCCACCCTGTAGTTTTACTAATAGGTGGCTTGGTCAATCTGAGTCATTCATTTGGAAAAAAATAATATTTTGACCACATCTTTCTCTCTCTCTCTCTCTCTCTCTCTCTTCCTCTCCAGCTGAGTCAGTGAGCGGAGCGACAGGCTTCACCCAGCCCGCCGACTCCACCTCTGCCGCCTCGGCGTTGGAAAGGCCGGACGAAGGGGGAGAGGAGGAGGAGGAGGAGGAGGAGGAGGGGGCGGAGCAGCAGCAGCAGGACGGCGAGCCCAACGCCGCGGAGCTCAGGCGCCGTCGCCTTCGCAAGCTGGAGGAGACGTCGACGTCTGCGTCGGCATCGCCGCCCCCAGCTGACAATTGATAACAAACAGCCGCTCGTTTAGACATATAGCCGTGGACCAACGGAGCCGCGGAGGCGGACGAGGCGGTCGGTAGGTTTTCGCCTCGGTTCTCGTTGGCCTTCCCTCCCCCCCGGCTCTCTTTGCCTTCAGCTGGCTCGGCTTTCTAACTGTATGAGTTGGACACAGGTGGCCGGGAGAAGACGTTAACGACGGTGATCTCGACCGCTTCCGGACCGTTCTGCGTCGGAAAGCAATAGCAAGGTTTATTTGTTTGTTTGTTTTTCTTTTCGTTGCTGTTTTTCTACAGAGAGAATGACTACTACGATAAGTATACTGCTGGTGTTTGTTAACTTAATCAGATGGAGCGGAACGCTATTTCACACCTCTGCCCGAGTTCGCTGGGCCAAAAAAAAACAACAACAAGAGATGGACAGTGTTTTGGGTTTGTGTTTGGTAGTTTACCTGTCGTCGAGTTGTCTCCCCTGCACTTTGATAACAGACTCAGCTGTTTCTTTCCCTTTGCCGTGACGACGGTCAATCTCACGCTCAACAGGTTGTTATGTTACAGAGGAAGCGGGTCTATCTGACCCACTGAATTCAAATGAAGGGAAATATACTTAAAGCTGTAAAGTCCCGCGTTATGATGAACTTTGTTTGCTTTCGTTTTTCTTTTCTTCCTCCACTTCTGTTTTTCGGTGGTTTCTGGAGATCTTGCCACTGGGGATGTTGTAACATAAAGGTGATTTAAATGACCCTGTACATACTGTATAAAGAGTTTTAATAGGATGATCTGTACATAATGCATAATAAACGGTTTGAATGAAGCGGCAGTAGCACAACACGTATGTTGGTTTCTGTGTTCACAGCGTTGCAGGGCAAGATGCTTTCTGCCCGCTAAAGAAACTCATGAAGTCAATGTTTCATGTGTGTTATTCACAATGTCGCTCGCCTCTACTGCCCAATATTTCTACCATTGTTTATTGTCTCTCATGGCCCATGAACATGGATAATTTAATAGCTTAGTTTACATATGGAAAATTAGCTTTTTGCTACATTATCACATCGTTAGTGCATTTCAGTTTTACAATCTTGTTTACAAATGTTATGAACCTAAAGAAGCCTGAGAACTAGCTGATGTTTTGTGCCTACAGTCGCTGTATAGCAGGACTGCTGACAAGTAATTAGACAATGTAAAAAGTATTAACACTTCCTTTTTGTGGTGGGGCTGCATTTCTTTTTTTTTTTTTTTAGCTTTTCGTCAATGATTGTCAATTATGATTTTGAGTCAAACCTTGCGATTAATCTAGAAACATAAAGGGTGTGTTCAGGCATTACTTGATATACAGTGAGCTCCACAAATATTGTGCACCCCGTCTTCTTACTTGTGGATGTGAAATCATACGACTGATGACATCTAGGTTGAAGTGAGAACTGTTTGGCTAATTTAAAAGTATATCCAGGCAAATTAAATTTACAGCTGAAACTAACATCTTTTTTGCTGGTATGTAGGTTGTCAAAAGTACTTAAACAGATTAAGAGACTTCAGTGGAGAAGTTATTTCTTAGCTTCTAGTCAAAGATCCTTACTGTTTAATGACTTCTCAGTGTCTGAAACCCATAGAAATCACCAGACTTGGAAGGTTTATTCACATTCTCTTGCCAGAAGGCTACAGAGCCCAAACATTAGTGTACCTGTCTAAATGTGTGGTGCTCACTGTGTAGCAATTATATATGAAACCACGCCTAGTCCAGAACATTGTTTTTAGAATGCCGTAAAAAAAATGACCTAAACACACGACGGATCGCATTACATTATCATCTGCATTTCTATCCTTTTCCGTGATTGATAGTAAGCGGTAAGAAACTAGTTTGCAAACACCATAAGCCCTTGTTTGGAGCAAACTGGCAATATATAACTAGCACAGTCACAAGTGTTATTTTCATATGCTTCATATTCTTATTGCTTACTGTTGAACAAGCTCCTCTTTATGTTTTTATTTGCTTGATGTTGACACGGTGAGTTGCGTTGTTAGGGGAAACCCACGGGTGACTGGAACTAGGTTTCATCAGGAATGAGAGACAACCTGTTTCCAGACAAGCTTGCTGGGGAGAAGAGTTTAATCTGTTATCACTATAATAAAAAGGTAAAACCCTGGATATAAAATAAATTACATTTGATCAACATACAATAATACAGAAAGAAATAATAATTAAAACAAAATTTAAATGAGAAACGTTTCTGTTTGTCACAATTGCAACACTCACAAACCTTAAAAACAACAGCATGCGTTGGCCCTAAATGAAAAGCATACAGTAACATGAATGGTGTAGCTAAGATAACGCAGGTATTGGTCAGGGTACAAAAGAACATCTTTTGCTGTGGAATTGTTTAGAAAGGTGTAAAATGGGTTATTGCTGGCCAACACTGACTGGTCCAATTGCAAATGGTCTTAAAAAGTATACTCTGTCTAAACGATAACTTAATATATTGAATTTTAGTTTAAAAATGTGTTTTTCATTTTCTTCTCCAGGCAGTTGTCAACAATGATAGGAAAAGGTTTCTGAGCTGGCAATTCAGCTGACCAGCTGATTTTTTTTAAAGTATATTAGCATTAATATACAGTAGCTAATACCAGCTAATGAACCAGCTTGTCATTAATTTAAATGAGGAATACTGAAAAAGCTTACAAGCTGTTTTTTAGTATCTAAAGCGCAAGTTTAGAAACATTTCCCCCTGAAAATGAAAGTAGTACATGGAACAAGTACAAACTGTAAAAGTCAAGGTAATCATTTAAGGAGATAACTGAGGACACTGTTTAACCATCCGTGTATGTATGGATGGGACGTTTGCCAAGTAGCTAGGCTATCACTTTGTTCCCTTTCAATTCAAGAACAGGTCAATGACGACAAAATCTGTGTTGTCTTGACAACTTTGTTCAAAATTGTTAAAAACTTGAAGGTGCACATTCAGCGCAGAGTGGCGGTTTCCTGAGGTTTTCAGTGCAAAAACTGCCAACAGAATGAGGTACTGGCTGGAAGCTGTCTGTGGCATATCCTTGAGATGGACGTCGTCAAAGACAACGTCGCAAGGTGGGGTCAGGATCAGCTCTGGGGGGTGGAGTAGAATGAGTGGTGCTGGTTCCTTTGGTCTGGGGGATTACTGGCAAACAGAAGAGGAGTGGTTTCTGATCCATACCAACTGGGAGAGAGCAAGAGAAATCAGAGGAAGAAAAATAAAAAAGTTACACATATTGCGGCCGTATCATGTTTAGCCTTAACTGGTTAACGCAAAAAAGACGCATTGTAAGCAAACGGTGGAACTTGGTTTTAACGAGGTGTGCTTCATCAAACAACATGTCATCATGTACCATACCGTACCTCGGCTGTGGACGTACACTATGCAACCAAGGAACAGGTGAGTCCCCATCACTCCCTTGAGGGTCATCGAAGAAGTATGGGCGAGGTAGTACCCTGTTGTTGACCGCACTGCTGACCTAAAAACAATTGGACATAAAACACATGGCAGTGGATTTGAATGTTTGATGTCAAGCGGCACACTTTAATATCGCCAACATTAGACGCGGTCAGACACACTCACTGTCTCTTGAGTAGGCCGGCGAACCCTGAAGATTAGAATAAGCAGACTGGTTGGTAATAGTTCCCATATGAAGAGGATGGCGCCAAAGGCAAGGTAACCCCTTTCTCCTAACTCGTTGCGCAGGTCAGCCTACGGGGGAAGAAACATCACCTGGTAAGACTTTTTTGTAGAGGAATCTCATGATAGACAAAAAGACCTGTTCAAATTAAAAGTTATTTTGGTGTGTCTTATATTAAGAAGCACAACTGTATATCCCAGGTAGATACTGGGGTAATCTATATTTGTCAAGGTGATGTTGAAACCAAATTAGAAATTAGTACAAATTGCAATACGAGCAGAAAAATACATAAGAACAGAGTACAAAACAGCATAATCATCAGAGATGTTTGTCTGGCTAAGTGCTTGATTTGAGTGACCAAACAGCTAATTTACCCAAATCATTTTATCAATGGATTTAAAACCAGCAAATACTATGAGAGGGAATGAATGTGTTGCAGACGATAGATGATAACGGGCAACGTTTACAATAACCCGACTACCGTGTTGTTGAAACTTTATAGGGATACCGGATGTGGCGGCACACGGCACGGTGAAACAGGGGATGTGAGAAACCGTCGCCCACTCTAGAACCACTCTAGAACCAGGCTGAACAACAACGTACTCCGGAGCAAACATCAACCGAGTAGCACTGATCCATCTGATGCCACGCGGTTAGCCCACGCTTACCTGATCAGAGACGTTGTACCAGTCGAAGTCAAACGACTCGACCCGGTGGGTCTGGGAGAGAACGAGCACGGTCAGGTTGTAGCAGGCTCGACTGGCAAACAGCAGGATCACTGCCGCCCCCAACGCTGCTGTATGACACACTGTGGTCCCCTGGTGATGTCCAGAACACACCGTTAGACTAACTACAACAATTACTGATGAGATGGCTGGACTTACTGTTATACACTTCCACCGCTAGTATGAAATTGTTATGCCTCTTATGTTATTGTACTTCTGTTCAGATGGTACATTTTTACAGTATCAGGACTGTTTTACAGTACATGTCGCTCTGAGACCAACGGAGTGGACTAGCGCACCTTGCTGTTCAGGTAGGGGCTGGTGGAGCGCGAGTGTCGTGTCAGGAGCAACAGCAAGGCGGCCAGATACACGGCCTCCAGGATGAAGAGCAGGTCATTGACCAGAACTCGAACCAGGACCAGCTTCCAGGTCCGCTCCCTCGAGCCCTCGCCTTCTCGCTGCCCGAGAGCCGCGCAAACCACGTTGACGCAGAGGAAGACGGCGCTCAGGGCCCCGTACGCGCACCGAGCCAGCCACCTTGGGAGGGAGCAACACACCAGAGCAGTGAATGAGAAACACTGGTGAATATAGAAGTCACAGTTCAGACAACAGTGTGTACATAGGTCTTTGTTGTGGAGTGGAACTCACAGTCCTTTGTCCACCTGTGAACTGTACATTTCTCTCACTTTCAGCAACACCTGTGTGAGGAGGGAAAATAACAAACAGAAAATCAGAGAAAATAATTATAAAATAAAGTGAAAGGAACATATAAGATATGCTAAATGTGCATCTTAAGATGAGTTTGTTTTCCATTCTTCAAACTGTTTACAAACTGAGTCTTTGGAGTAATACTATAGGTAATAGGTAATACTGCCCCGTCCTTGTCACTAGACGATGCTGCTGGCAAACCACGGCCTCAAAACAAAAAGTCATGTTTGAAGAGGCCCTCTCTAATCGGTCTTACCTGAGTAAAGTACAGGTTGATAAGGCCGAGAGTGAAGAACTGCAGACAGACAGGGAAGCAGTAGAGTAGCCAGTAGATGGGCATGGGCAAGTGATTGGCTTCCAGAGCATTCTGGAAGTAAAAGGAGAACAGAGTGGTGCGGAGAGCTGCCCAGAACAGGCAGAGGAACAGAAAGATACTCTGGTAACTACATCTCTTATGTCGGTAGAGTAAGAGAAGCCATAGCTGTGCGTACACCACCAGGAAGAGGCTTGCATACAGAGTTGTGTAGAGGACGGTAAAGCCAAGCTGAACTGACGGGGCAACAGCTGGACGCAGGGGAACCGGGGCTGGCAGAGTGGAAGAGGTGGGAGGAACGGCAGGTGTGACCTGAGCTTCCATCGGGGTGCAGGACTAACTACGGTGCCCAGTGGCAAGTGTCCTCTTGTAGTGAGTCAGTCATTAGGAGCACATCTGTGTGCAGAATAAAAAAGGCAATTGCCCACAATCCATCGTGGTGAAGGAACGATACTCTTCTCTGCCCAAAATGTTCACAAGGGAGGCCTGAGAGCAAGAACAAATAGACATGCACGGTATGTCAACAAAGCATGAGCAAAACCCTGACAGCCTGCAGGTTTAAGTTTACTATCACATGACATTATTACATTATGCAGCGGCCGCAGTATTCCCATCTGCTTTCCCACAACAACACTTGACAGGCTAAATTAATCATTGAAAGCCTAAATTGGATAACGTTAGCTGGTGTTGCTGATTTAACGACAGCATATGAAACAGAAATGTAACATTAGACACTTTTTAAACTTAAGAAAACATGACCTCATATCTGATATGAGTGGCACACTTCTTCATGATCGATACAAAAACAACTGATCAATACTAACACTTAACTAACCGACTTATTTCAACAATAGCTAACTAGGATAACTATAAGATAGCAAACTGTGCGTTAGTTGATTGATGTTTACTTCAACTATAGTATCATTTCGCTCACTTCGGCTTCGTTAATTTCCAATTAAGGTTAAACGTTTTCGCTGTCATTAATCACTTAACGTTGCAAACCTTTTTTTTTTTAAAGAATGTTCGTCTCTGATCATGAAATGAGTCCGTCAAACGATTATAATCTTCGTTATTCTTCTGGATTTATATTGGCAGCTGGCAAACAACTTCTCGGTGCCCGATTATAATCCTTCACTTCCGTAACCTTCAATCTGCGTATGACCGAGAATACATGATAATACCATCATATATACAGAGACACTCAACTTCCGACTACTTCCGCTTTCTCTTAAAATCCCATTAAGCAGACTAGACCGCTTCTTTTTTGTGTCAATTTTCATCAATTTTCTCGATGTGCTTATTTGATTGAGCCAAATAGCATAATGTTTAATGTCTTAGCAATTAGACATAGACACGTCTTTAAATTCTTTAAAAAAAAACACTTTTGTCTAGCAGACTTTTTGCACATGTTGTATGGTGCTGTACCATACCATTAATTGATTTTCATGAGGTTATTGCATAAGTTAGCTGCTGTGCGTATTATTATTATTATTTATTGTTATCCTGTTAAATGACATGAACATTCAAGAAAGTTTTCATTTTAGACCGTTGTATGAATGTGCAAGATGATTTCCCGCCCTACACTCCTCTACCACCATTTTTGTTTCCGCATCAGCGGACAAGGGCCGAATGCCGCGGGAGCCATCTCCAAACATCTTTGTCTAGAATTTTGATTCTAAGCGCCAATCGCTTCAACGGTTGCAGAAGTCGTACCTATTCAAAACAAATGATTGTTTTGAATAAAATTTGTCCGCTTAAACGAGGTTAGTAAATTCGCAACACTTGCAACTTGGCAATGCCATCATCATCATCGATCATCATCCGTCGTAGTTTACCGAAACACCGAGAACAACCGATAAACTGGTAAGTAAGGAGCCGTAATATTAAAGATGTCTATGGTTCTACGGAGCAGAAGAGCCGGTCTTCCTCCGGGGGAGGCTGATTCCCACCCGAGGAGATCCGTCCGCCTGAGGGGCAACGTCAGTAGAGCCCCGCTTGTGGAGGTGGGTATAGAAACTTTAACTTTAACACTATTAGTTATATATTCATTTCTAGCCTTAAATAATTACCCGTAAATGCTTCTTTGTTACATTGCACCCCCCTGCATATATATATTATACGCGTTAATAAAAAAATTAATAAAATGTGGAGGTGGGTATAGAACCTGCACATTATTTTGAAACTTTAACGTTGCACGGTCTGAAAAACAGTATTAGTTCTATATTAATTTCTAGCCTTAAATAATTACCCATAAATGCTTCTTTGTTACACCCCTGCATATACATTATATGCGTTAATAAAAAATAAATAAATAAATAAATAAAATGTGGAGGTGGTATTTGTATTGAAGCCTTTCCGCCTCCTCTCTTCCTCTGATGAAACTTCTCAGCCACGTAGCGAACAGTTACACATAGAAACCATCTTGCCGTTAGCGACCCTTTTTTAGTTTGCAAACTTAGTTTAACCGAAGGGGGGGAAAAAGTTTGTTTTATTTCATCGTGTACGTCGACAAACTACGTCCGCACGACGGTAACTTATTAGATAGTCGGTTAACAACACAACACGGTGAGCTTTGTTCCGTTAAAAACACCGAGCGTGTCTTTAACCTGAACGACTAAAGCGAAATTCTTATTTTGTTTAACTCTGTGTAATGAGTGTTCAGCGTACAATTTTCCAACGTGTTTTATTTTGACTGTTATTTTCTCGCCACTGAGAATATGGATGATTTTAATCACCTAGGAAACGAATGATTCAGACTCCGAGGCTGTGATGGAGAGTCAGGAGAGCATCGTGTCTCAGTCCGAGGAGGAAGCTGCTGATGGGACACATGCGATGGTAGGTCTGCATTGTCACTGGTTGCAAAGCCAAAACAAAGAAAGCTTTTGTGCACAGATGCTGATGTGCAGTCATTGGAAAGCTTAGCTTGCTATATAATCAGGTGTGGTAGACTTTGTTTACTTTGTTAGATTAGTGACATACTGTCTCGGTGCAGCAGCATTTTACTACCCAGGAAGTATTTGCATGCTAGTTCAGAAGCGTCCAGATATCATTTTCCACATTTATGAAGAATAGTTGAGGTCGCTAGAGCTGTTGACGGATGTACAGATGACTTACAAAGTTGGATCCGATAAAATTGAACATGCAGTACATTCATGACATCTGAGGCTGTGGTTGCATCACAGCATTAGCGTTGGCGTAGCAACACTTTGAAAGTAATTATTAGCCCAAGGAATCGTCAAAACAAATCTTAAAACTGTTATTTTTGTTATTTTAAGAGAAGAAAGTATTTTGAGATTGAAAGGCACTTGGACTTTAGTGGGTTCTGTACTAGGCCTAACCTCAATCTCTGAGATAAAGTATATCTGCTCAGGCTGATATCAGCTCAGGTGTTGCACATTAACAGCTTAATTATTTGCACGGGAGGTACATCTTTTTCTGCGATGGTGACGTTTGAGTTATCTTTTTCTTCAGAGTCTGAGGTCCTGCAGTGTCATGTTGGAACATGACACCAGAACAGAGGAGGAAGCTGCGAGAAAAGATCTCGAGGAGAAAGAAGACATGAGCCGCAAGAGCGGGAGAGCGCCTGTCTCTCGGATCCCTACTTTTCAAAGCACTTTGACCAAAAAACGACCCACCAGCGGAAGCCAGAACACAGAGTTGCCTCTTTCCAAAAAAGATGCCTTCGACCATGCAGCTCAGCCTCCGGAGAAATCTGAGGATGGAAGTGCGGAGGTTTCAAAGACCAAACTGCCTGGTATAAGAGAGACAGCCCTTCCTCTACCATCAATCCGCCTCGGCCCCAAAGTTGGTCTGGAAACCCTTTCTCCCATCGGCCTCAAGGAGCAAGCCGTCACGTCGGCCAACATCTCGCTAACTTCTCCGCCGAAGAGTTGCGGTTTGACAGAGGAGTCTGTGGACCACCCTTTTATGACCGTCAGCTCCAGGCCTGCGCTCCGAGCGGAGCTAGGGGACCAAGCATCTGAAAACAAAGACGACGTCATCCCAGATGACCCCATCGCTGGCCTTTCACCCGAGGGCTTCCTCGACCAGACTCGTCTGGAAGAGGCAGAGGAGGAGTGTGAAGCTGAGGTCGATAGTGGGGATTGCCTTGCTGCCTCTGGTGATGCTGAGAGGCCCGAATCTGAAGAGGTGATTGAGGAGGACAGGGAGAATCTTTGCCAGGTAAAGGATATTGTGGATGAAGAGCCCCCATGGAAGACGGAGCAAATGAAATTTGATGATGTACTTGAAGAGGCCAATGAATTATCATCAGATGCTCCATGTGTGCAAGATCCAGTAGTTGAAAAGTCTGATGTTAGTAGCGTCAGTGAATCGGAGGAAGTGAACAGCCATCACGACCAGTATGCAGGCCAGGGGGTTGTTCCCTCAAAGTCCTTATCTGCAGAGGAAAGCACTGATCCTTACAAATCCACCACTCCTGCAGGACCCCAGAGGCCACCTAAAGTTGGATCAAGCCAGCCGACAAAGGTGAGTTGTGTTGTACTATTTCGCTGGTGGATTCCATTTATTTTCATTATGTTAGTTTCTTTCCCGTTGTCTTGTAGCAGTCTGACAGTCACTCGTGTGAAATAGAATTTGCACCCCGCCCTGTTGTAACAGCTCTGGAATGCAAACATAAAAATGTGTTTTCCCGCGCCCAGTGTCAAGTGGTGGTTTGCTTTTCCCATCTCTCAATAAGACAATCTGGTTCTGGTTCGCCCATTTTTATTTTTTTTTATAGAGACCAGTGTGCTCCAGTTTCGGCCTCTTCTGCCTCCTGCCGACCACCTTGCTCCTCCTCGGGGGGTTCGGCCAGCACGTTTGGCGCTACGGGCTTCCCATGTCCGTGGCACACCTCGTGGTCCAGCTGGAACTGCACTGGCTGGACGGGTTGGGCTTAGTACAGGAGCCCTGTAGCTCCGACTGTCGGTGAGAACATATGAACTAAGTGGCACTAAATCTTGAATTTGACTCGAGTTTGTCAGTATTATACAAATGAATAAGATGCTGAATTCACCATAGCAAGCTAAAAGGATACGTGAGGGTTTGTTTGTTTGTTTGTTTGTTTGTTTATTTTTCTTTTAAGAGTAATTAAATGGCACAGTGCATCTACCCTGGAAATCAAAGACACCTTTGGGAAAACGAACTCTCAGCAGAGAAAGGTTGTTGCATGCTGATGAAATCTGCCTCCTATGTCAGTTGGCATTGTTAATAGTAAACTGCAATAGCATGATTGGATATTTACTGTCTGTAGATCAAACAACTTTGCACTATTATGTCCAGATTTGGACCTGGATCAGTCACCAACATTACCTCATACTCAGTTTTCACCTGGGTTCAAAGGGAATGTGATTTATAATGAACCGTTGTTTTGGACTATCATTTTTTAGATATTTGTGGCAAAATTTGTTAGCAAGTGGCTAAAACACTTTCTCTGAAAAAGCATCTGCAGTACGGACCAGACTGTTTACCGTTTCACAGCGCAGTTTATAACAGGACATACATTTGATTTTGGAAAACGTGGTGTTCATTCCCACTGTCTTGCACTAGGATTGCCACCAAATTGCAAACAAATGCTAGCAAGGTTCATGCCTTTCATGACAAGTCAGATTGTTCCTTTAAAGCCTGAACCAGCCTTTTTTTTTTTTTTTTTATTCCGAAGTGCTTCCTGTTTTAAATGTGACAAATGTCTTGGCTCGTGTCTCTCTCTTCCCTGTCCAGCGTGCGTCTGGTGGAGAGTGTCCCTGTGGGGCTTTACCCCTCTGCTCCCTCGCCCCTGCCGAGCATCTCCGACAGCTGGCTCCATCTGCTGAACAACGCCAACAGCTCGGTCCGCATCGCCGCTTTCTACTTCACGCTCCGAGACACGGACACGGGGCTCGCCGAACCCAGCGACTCCGAGGTCGATACAACAGCCTGGCTTTTGTCTGGCGACGTAGTCTATACGATCCATTTACCTAAATCTAAAAAGACACATTTGTAAACGCCTAATATGCGTGATATTACTTCTGCATGTTTTGCAGGGGAGGAAGGTCTTTGAGCAGTTGATGCAACTTGAATCCAAAGGTGTGCAACTTCAGATTGCCGTCAACGCCCCCCAGACCTCAACACAGGACACAGCAGAACTGGCTGCAACAGGTATGGCACTCCCTCCCTGCATGACGGAGCTCCTTGTTATACAGTTAACAATGTCGGGAGCCAACAGCTTGTCTCCCTGTGTGTTTGTTAGGCGCAGAGGTCCGAGAGGTGGATCTCCAGTCTGTGACGGGAGGCATCGTCCACACCAAGCTGTGGGTTGTGGATGAAAAGCACCTCTACTTGGGCAGTGCCAATATGGACTGGCGCTCTCTGAGCCAGGTAAGGGCTAAGTAGAGGCCGTGCTTACAGCGTCTAGGAGAAACCTGCTCTATGCACCAAGAGGAGAGAGCACATCACCCCCAAGTTGGCCACCTTACATTAGTTGATTTTTAGAATATATTTTTTAAAAGTAATAAATGAAATACAAAGCTTTGTATACAGTTGTACTCTACAGGGTTAGGGTCAGCAGTACACATCTTCCATTTGTCATATTAAAAAAAATTGTTTGTTTGTTTAACAGTACTGTAACATTTTGGACGAAAACTATGCAGGTTATTTTCTAATGTAGTATCTATAAGTAAGTCACTGTGCGGTGACGTGGTGTCCATGTCTGTTCATTGTATGAGTTTCATACTTGATCTTTAGGTCGCTGTACAGCAGCGTGACTAAGACTTTCTAAACGTATCCGTCTCGCTGTAAAACCTGATATCGGCTCATTGCATCCCGATGTGATGTTAGCTGTGTGGAGCGGGCACTGCCTCAACATACATGTCAACCTACTGGATGGTATTCAAGTCATCGTCATTACGTCTATTACATCCTCGTTGAAGCAAAGTGTTTGTGATTTGTTTTTGGTGTTTTACTTCAACCCAGTGTTATACTCCGACTACTTTTCAGGCAGCTTAGGGATGGGCAATATAGTGAGTTTCCGATGCATATGTATATATATCAACGATGATATGAAAATGTGAATATTGAGATATCGAGATAATTTGGCCTACGTGTTTGTTAATATTATTTTCCAGCATTGTTGCTCTTAAAAATTCAAACATCCTCTCTCTTTCTCTGCTCTGCTCCAGTTCCCTGCAGGTCACGACTCCGCCCATTTGTAGCTCCGCTCACTCGTAGCTCATCTGTCGTGTGTTGCGCCAACCACTGACACAAGACGTTATGTGGATATGTGTAGTATAGAAAAACTATTAAAAAAAATATCGCCACTGGTTCCAAAAATATAGTGATATCACTTTTCAGCCATATTGCCCAGCCCTGCGTCAGCTTGAGTAGATAATGCAGTCGCTGCTTGCACATTAAGTTAGCTAACATGTACATGTGTCTTGTGTTGAACCCAGGTGAAGGAAGTTGGCCTTTCAGTGGAGGACTGCAGCTGCCTGGCTCAGGACGCGTCTCGAATCTTCGGCGTCTACTGGAACATCGGCGCGGAGAAGAACGGTTCCCTGCCTCTGTATTGGCCCGCCCGCCTCTCTGCCCTGTCCAGCTCCCAGCAGCCCCTCAGGCTCAAGCTCAATGGAGTGCCGGCGGACGTCTACCTGTCTGTGAGTTCAACACTCACCTCACATTTTGCTTTACCGTTTGGTGAAGCTACGTTCCCAAGTTACGGGTAGTGGATTGTTTTTGACTGTTTATGTCCATTGCATGATTCATGCCAAAGACTAAATGTACGTTCAATAAATGTAGATGATAGTAATCCATGTAAATGTATTCATATTCCAGGAGAAATGATCAATGATAAACACCTCAGCTGGATGGCTGTAACCTTAATTATGGCAACCTGGCAATATTATACCTACTTTTCAATTGATTTAGTTAGATGAGCTGTTAAGCATGAATGTAAACAAAGCAAATAAGTGTTTGTCTGTGATTGGTTTATTTCAGCATAATGAGTAAGTTTTTACCCAGTTTAAATTTAGTCTGATGGCTATTCAGTGTTGAGTCACAGCGCACTTTTACTGATGTTGGTGGAAAAAGTTGTACACTAAAACATCTTCAGATTCAGTACCCTAAAGCAGTCTGTTGACCAGCGGGTGGACACAGTCATCATAACCAGATCTCTTCTGATCTGCTCTCCCCAGCTCAGTTCCTCTCATGATCCTGCTTGTTTCACAGAGTGCCCCCCCTCAGCTCTCAGCCCGCGGTCGCACAGACGACCTCTCCTCCATCCTCTCTGTCATCGCGGACGCCCAGAAGTTCATCCACATCTCTGTCATGGACTATCTTCCTCTCTCTCAGTACACAGAGCCCCTCAGGTGACTGATGGTTTATAGCTTATGAACATTCAGTAGTGTTAACTCTTCTAGTCTTATTTGTGGTGGACGGCCCCGACGGCAGACATAAATAGATTCCCCCAGACAAATATAAGATAAAGTAATGTATAAACACTGCTTCTTGTGGCCCTGAGGCCCTGTCACCACCACAGACTCTACGCACTGCACAGGACCGCTCCGACTCGTAGACGAAGCATTTCCTCGTGAAAGCTTTGACGTAACGCAGAGGTTTGGTTTCCCCGTCGCAGGTTCTGGCCTGCCATCGACACGGCCCTGCGCGCCGCAGCCTGTACCAGGGGGGTGGAGGTCAAGCTGCTGGTTAGCTGCTGGCAGCACTCTTCAGCCTCCATGTTCATCTTCCTGCAGTCTCTGCTGGCGCTCAACAGACCTCCGCTGGGGTGTGACATCAACGTGGTATGTTGAATGTCTTATTGCCAAATATTTGCTGTGCTTGGGGGTCGGCTTGCTGTGAATACACAGGCTAGCCTACAACATAGATCTGAGTGCACTGTTTTGTTCTGTCCGAATGGATAACCTCCCCATAACTTAGGATTGTTTGTTCTTGCAACCTTGCTAGCAAGAGATAGCAAGGCTAAAAATTAGCCAAATGGTAAATCTTTAAAACTGAGATCATTACAGATCTGGTTTCTGTTATATCCTGTCGGTGGCTTTCGGTGTGTTTAATTTTTTTCAATAATCTCCCTGCAAGACGCTGACCCCTTACACACACTTGAACTTGAACAACAGCCAAACTCGACACTCCTCCTTAGGAATCTGGCTTGTTTATAAGGACAGAAATGTGGACTAATCGTTGAATTCACTCCAGGATCTAAAACGGACCAGATGCAGACAGTTTGTCAGCTCTGGACTGCCTTTAATTATTCTAATTATTATAACTTTGCATAATAGTAAGATGTTCTTATCAACAACCGAATGACTAGAAATACAAGAAGATAATCAGGATTGGCTGGTTTCTTGATTTTCACTTTTTCACTTGCCATAATCTCTGTTGTTTCTGTGTTTGTCCAGAAAGTGTTTGTGGTGCCTTTGTTGGAGGAGAACATCCCATATGCACGCGTCAACCACGCTAAGTACATGGTGACAGACAGAGTCGTCTACATAGGTACCCTATCACCGTTTACACACTAAGGCCTCATACACACCCAGCATTTATTTTGCTTTGAAACACCAATGATCTGGTTTTGGAAACGGTTTGAAAACGGTTAAAGGGTTTTATCTACGGGTGTGTACAGGATAGTTTGTATTCTGTATCATGTCACGTAGACCCATGCGTACTACATAAAACAAACAAGAATTTGGAAGTCATTTATTATAACAAGTTTAGTTTATTAGTTATACTATGAAATCACTCCAGTCTCATCTTGGTTAGCTTTAAGAAAAGAGTCATGTCCAACTCCGAGCTTAACTTGATTGTTACTGGTTTTTAAAAATCTAGCAGCTCATTTTTCTAAAAATGTAACCACTAATTGAGGCTTAGCAACAAAAATCGCCTACTGCATCACACACCTCTGCGTCATTATTGCAATCACATGTTTGTGGCTTGTGCTGCTGACCGATTCTCAAGAGGCTATAAAGTTAGCACATTTAAAATGGTTGAGGCCTAGCCATCAACTGAGTGTTCCATGTGGTTGTCATTTGCAGCTACACGTATTGAACTTTACACACGTTGAGATATTTTGGATAGTGACTAGCTTGTTGTGTGCACTTGCATGTAGCTCTCACTTATTAATGATCAAGCAAAGTGCAGGTAGGTGGTCTTTGATTTGATTGTCAAAACTTTAAAACATTTTAAACACGCATATATATAATAATGTGGATTTGTTGTTTTGTGATTAGTGTTTACAATCACACATTTCCACTGCTCTGACTGGTGGTGTGCTTGTGGCGTAATCAAAGATTGAAATGTAAATGATTTGATAGCGGTGCTCCCCGACCACACACACCTACGGTCATTGTAGCTTTTGGTCATTTTATAATCCTATTGCTAGAAACTATGATTCATTCCTAGATGAAAACGTTTAGTGGAATCTCGATCCCTCTTGGATCTTTACCAGACCTCAAGGGGGATAAAGTACTTGAACTGACATTAAACCTGGTTCTAGCTAACCTGTCTGGACGCTGCTGTGTCCACAGGGACATCCAACTGGTCGGAGAACTACTTCACCCACACGGCCGGCGTGGGCTTGGTGGTGAACCAGACGGCCTCGGTAGTTGACGAAGACCAGGCCACTTTGCAGAGCCAGTTGGATGAGCTCTTCCTCAGAGACTGGGCATCACAATACGCCAGTACGCTCTCTGCCGACGACGTAGATGTCTGCCCTCATCATCATCATCATCATCGCTGAGTCTGTCGTTTCATACATCATACGTCATCTTCAGACAAGTATCTTCCATGTCTCAACCACTTGAATGCGCTTGAATGCGTTACACATACGCAGGGACAGAGGGCTTGCTACATCGTATTTAGGATTCATTATGCTGAAACAATTCTTTTCTGTGGCCACAGCTGTCATTATTTGCATTTGTGTATATTTGTATATGTTGAGCTAAGTTTGCATATGCATTTTCTTACACTCTGTTTTCTTACATTGAGGTTGACTGGCATTTGAATTGAGGCATTTGTCATCAATAAGGGAAAAATATTTTGTATAATTTGACTAATGTTTTATGCCTGGAGCATTTTGTATGTTGTCCTCAAAATGTTTGTGCAAAGTTTTGTAAGTCTCTCATGTAGGAAATAAAATATTTCCTAAGCTGTACTTAAGCTATGGCCCTAATTATACTGTTAAAACCATCAAGTATGGTGTTGGCCCATCATCACCACATTCTTGTTGTTAAAATTAGACATTAAAGTTCTCCTTTGCCCAAAGGATGGCCAACCCATAAGCTGATGTATTCTTATTTAGAGGAGCTATATACGATATTCAGCCACTAGATGTCGCATTAGAGCACCAGCATCTCAGACAGGCGGTGTAGGTCACACTAACATGCACTAACATGCACTAACATGCACGCAGCCACACAGGGAGCGTGACTTCATTCTCTGCTCAGGACGTCAATACTCCACTATATCTTTACATAGCAAATAGTTGTTTGCTGCTATATTAATGTTCAAAATATCGTATATAGTACTTTCAAGTGACTTTTAGTCAGGATGATACTTTTTTAATGGATTCAACTCCCTCTGCTATTACCCCGCAATGAAAAAGGAATTAAGATGAATTCACTAGTTTTAATGTCAGGCACCTCTTACCTCATGTACCTTAGATTGCACTTGGCATTATCTGCCTGAGGTGTCCCTTGTAATTTGTCCTTATCAGAAGTCCCCATGCCTGAGGTCTTGTGTGTTGTCTGTCGCTACAAAGAGATACCTCATGGTCTTAGTTTAACATGCTGGATGTGAGGTTATGTCTTATTGGTTGAAATTAAAGTAGTTTGGCTGGGAGGTCAAAGAGGTTCATGGCCTGTGTTTCATTGACATTCTGTGTTCTGTCCTTCCTATTGGGTGTGTGTGTGTGTGTATGTACTCATGTGTTTTGCATCGGAGGGTTTATAGCCCCCTTGCAATAGAATAATTGTTGCTTTGGGGCTGCAAGTAGTCTAAAAGGTCACGACTTTGTCTGGTGCAGTAAAAGCAGCTGCCTTTTCTTTTTATTTCCTTTTACAATGACATCCTATTTTTAAAAAACCAAACAACGTATTATGTGTCCTCGTACTTGTAAATAGTCTTATTAGCACGTCATCAAACAACCAAATCCTTTGTTCTCATATGTAGTTATGCAAAACTTTATTGATATTCACTGTCATAACATATACCAGTAGCATACATCTACCTGGTCAAACTACCTTTTTGTATGACTGAATAATTGACTGTGTGATCTGTAACTTGATATTTGGCCCAGTATGTGTAGGTCTGCACAAATGATTCCATTTATGATTGAGATGGGAAGACCACAAAGTGCTCATAAGGAGCCCATTAGCTTCCAGTGCTGACTGCCACAGACCTCATTCACATTCTGTAGGGAGACGTTGAGCCAGTTCTCCGAGCTGGAAACGCCACCACAGAGCAGAACGAGGACTTCCTCTCCCCCTCACCCTGACCTAGGTTATGGAAAAATTTACTTAGCAATATCAAAGCCAAAGGCAAATGAATTGACTATCTTATAATGTGTGATGTATGATGGTGTATTCTTAACTTGCATTTTAAAATTGAAGCCTTGTGACATGTATCTGTTTAGCACTGCATAGTAGTGTTAACATTTTACTGTATGAGGGGGGAGCCTTTGAATTTCCATTTAACTGATTATTGGAGTCAAGATATGAAGAGGACAACCTGAAAAGAAATCCATAAAGTACACAGGCTCAGTCCAGGAGTCCAGAGCCCAACGCAGGTTTCCGTAGTAAAAGACTATCTTTTCAGATGGGACTCCTAGATCATTCTTCGTATTGATTAATACTGTGCCTTTGACTTGGCAGTTTTTCTGTCAGTGAGATGGTAACTCTTGTGACTGAAAACTGCCAAAAGTTTTACTTTTTTACAATGAGATCATCAGTGCACTTATGCAGTGAACCCAGACAATTATACTCCAATTGTAAAAGGCCTGTAAAGAGCCTTCCTTTAGGACAAGAGAGTACGGTGACCATGCATGCTTCATGTTCTACTAGAATGTCTAAGAAATGCAAGCAGCCCTGATCAAGAACCATTAGTCAGAAAGTCCCCAACATCAAGCTGTATCACAACTGTTATGTTACCAAGATTTAAAAAAAACCCAGATTGATTAAATCAAAATTTTTTGTGCCTTTTATTTTTACAGTTAAGACATATATACTGTACACAATCTAGTTTAGACATTGAAAGTCTATCTAAAGTGACCACCTGGCAGCAGCAAAACTATATTATCCATCTACAATGGCATGAAAATCATATTGCATGAATTTCTCAGAATTTGACATTACATAATGACTAAATAAAAAGCAAATAAGCTACATAAAAAATAACTAATATCCAATGTTGCATTTTGAACATTTAACATACTAACTAGTAATAAATTCTTCATATCTAATATTTTGCCTGGATCACACTGACAGTATCACAGTGCCATCTGTCACAGAGATGAGGTTACATCACTGTTATGTATCAGACAGCAGACTGGCAAAGTACCAGACTCTCCTTAGCCTCCTAATCCTCTATCCATCCATCCACCTATCCATCCTCCAAGAGTGGAGGGAAAAGACACAACAGGGGGACCTGAAGACAAACGACTCCCTTCAAAGGATTCAGACAGAAACAACTGGAATAATTGGGATGTCTTCCTATAAGTCCTAGTCAATAATGGCAGCCGTGGCTGAAGCGTTGACTCTCTGACAGGCTTCCTGGTGTCACTCCATTGAGAGCTGCACGCTCTCCGTCTGGCCCTGCTGCTGCTGTTGCTGCTGCTGGTGCTGCTGCTGGTGCTCAAACTTCCTGGCTAGAAAACATTAAGGAGAGGAAGGAAACAGTCTTTAGGTTGATTTCTTTTGTGTGCCTCAAGCCCAGAAGTAAGATGAGATAGGCTGTAGACCTTTTGCAACCCTGAACAGGAATACGTGGATAAAGAAAATGAGTGAGTGAAACTGCATTTCAAAATTGGAAACGATAACACAAAATGTCAATTGTATTTCCATTGTGGCCCTTGGTCTTCAAAACATAGACACAAGATATGGAACACTCAACTAACACAACTAAGACCAATTATGACCCTAAATTGATAACTGTATTTCAGTTGTTTTCTTCCTAACTAAACAGCCAATGGTAAACACGTTAATTAAACACAATACATAATTATTCAGTCAAACACACACTTTGCACCCTTTGCCTTGAAGGTGACACTGAAGAGGCTGAATGAGATCTTGGCAAGTATTTTTATTCTGGTCTTTAATGACCCGTTTCGTGTCAATAAGTTATTCCATTGCATTATTCTAGAGTATATAAAAGAGTATAGACCAATTTTTCTTTTAAATTTCTCTGCATAAAAATATACAAGGCCAACACCTGGTGTTTTGGACAAAAAAAACTAAACCAAGTAAACGAACTGTAAGTAGACTAGTAAAATAATTGATCAGTTTGGCAACTTGAACAATCAGTCATGCAGTTGTGCCAAACAAACCCCTTTACTGTTTTCTTTGAATGCACAAAGTCAACCCTGCTCACCGAGAGAGTACATCTCCAGCTGCTGCCGCAGGCGGACCTTCTGCAGACTGTCATAGAAGTTGGGCTCCGGCGAGCTGCCGACGGAGGGAGGAAGAGCGAAGATCCGCATGATCTTCCTCTTATTCCTGAGAGGTAAACAAAGAGTCAGTAGAGAACAAGAGCGTTAACAAGCGTACGAGCGCAGGCATTTGATGCATCTGTATATTTGCATGATGTATCAATAGTGCGTAGGGAAAAATTGCGAGAGAAATCGGCCTTACTTTCTGGCGTACATCAGCAGGCCGAAGCTAACCAGGATCACCAGCAGGTAGACATTGGTGGCCTCGTTCCACGCTTCGTGTACAGAATAATCCAGAGACTCGGGTTCGTTCCCCATAACTCCGTGACCGCCCATCGCAAAGCGAGCGGACCAAAAATAACGAGCTGAACTCTTTAACTATGTGCTTATTGAGTCCATCCGTTTTGTTAGTGCGCGTCTATCTGCGGGGCGACTGCAGTGTAAACATTAAGGACAGCGTTACTTCCGTGTTTTAGACTGGACTTCTTCCAGCTCTATAGGAGCCGTGTTCCTCCCCGTATGCTGCCCCCTGCTGATCGGGCGGGCAGCTGTTTGTAATAAGAAGAGAACGTTCAGTGTCTGCTGCAACACATCTCGCCCAAGGGATCATACTACAATATCAAGTACATATATTAGGCACTCAACAAGACTGACCTTTTAGTTTTAGTTAGCCTGTAAGCATGGAGTTGACTATGCTTTGCACTCTAGTTGTAATGGTGCCAGCAGTAGGTCTTAAACCTTTGACGCCATTAAACACACCAAGAGAAGAAAATAGCTTTGAAGATGGTAACAATGGGATGCAACAATATCCTTTTATTTATTTTGTCAATTTTACAGTACATCATATCTACCGAGTGGACCAGGCACAGTCCACAGTGTGGACTCCACACTGCAGTCCAATGCTTCTGTCTCTGATGCACAATATGCTACATCCAGTGAGTAGGTTGTTCAAACTTAAAGCCCATGATTTACAGGGGACAATTACAGGAGATGCTGGTAAGCAATATAACCTGAAGAAGGGATTGGTAGTCTCAACTTGGGACAAATTCAATAAAGATAACATACATAGTGGGTTTGTAAAGAACAATCGCATCTTGGAAACATTACTGTCGATGATAATTGAAAAGGGGGCTTGTTCTAGTCTGGCAAGGAGATTGACAGGGATGTGAAGCGCTTTGCCCCATTGAAACAAATGTTTACACTGTCTGGAGTGGAATAATTTCTACCAATATTAGGCAACACCAGTCACTTTTCCAATGCATCTTGTGAACATCTCGTAACACGCTGGGTCTTGACTTGTCATATGAGAAATATGGGTCTGGAGAGTAACTGTTACCGTATATCCACAAATAATAGCTTTGTTGCATCGTGTTGCAGCTTATTTTTAATCTTTTCTTCAAAATGCTCTTTTTATTTTTCAAAATAGAGTTTTACTAATTCATCACTACTGAATACATAAAGTTGCTTTTATCCTTATAATAGTTGTAAGCCATAGCTTTATACAGGAGACAGAGAAAGAGAAACCAGAGCCCAGTATACAGACACAGCATCAGAAAGTAAAGCAGATTTTAGGCCTCTAACTGCAGTTCATAATGTTACAGTTGGGTAATAGAGTGGGAGGCATTTCTTACAGGTTAGGGATAAAAAGACGATAACCAAAGAGAAATAAAGACACACAATATTTCAGAATGCTGATTCTAACGTATCTCAAAAGATCGGATGACATCCGACGCATCCTCACCTCACCTCAGCCTCAGGCCACATAACCACAGAGATATCTTTGACGCTGTAGTGCTTAGTAAACGCCATCTTGTTTATAAACAGAGCAACGTGAATGCACTCACTACTGCCAGGTGTGTTCCCGTTTCACTTTTTACATCCACATGCTTAAGTAGAATCCAGTTCAACTTTAGCGCTGAAACCTAATGGCATCCAAAACTGCCAGCAGCAACTCAGACAAGAGCAAGGTGTCTAGATGCCTTTGTTTTTTTGTTTTTCTAAGACAAAAAACTAGTAAAAACCTTGATGTAAATGAAGTCCAAATCTTTCAACCACAAAAATAAAAATTAAAAAAAAAAGAAAATCAACAGATGAAAACTAACAGAAAAAGGATCAGTTTTGTAAAACGTCAACTAAGACGTAAGATAAAACAATATTGAAATGCTTCAAACAAGTCACGTGGTCAAACCTTTCAAACATTTTCACAAAAAAAAGTTTAGATTTTTTTTTTGCAAAACTTAACTATGAGATAGGGTCAACCTTTTCACAGTTTTGACATTATTTGCGTTGGTCTCAGGCAGAAATATACTACCAAGTACTGGCACAAAAAAATATATCAGATAAGACTAAGAAAAGTGAGGTCAGACCTTCAAAAGATGGACTTGAGTATTTTCCAACACAGACTTGTGGTAAAGCAGGGTTTAATTAATCAAATTAATAACACTATTTCAAAAACAATGCAAAGAGCCAATTGTCATTCACTGTGCTTATGTCATTTGTTGGTAGTGCATGTTCTGAAAACTTTGACCACTGTTCCGCTCCAACACCACGTCAGAGATATGTACAGATGTAAGATACAAACAAACAAATCTTTAAATCCGACTGAAAGTTTTCTAACTGATAGGGAAACGTTAATGAGGAAAATTTAGAAGCAAATATATTATTTACCATTTATTTACAGAAACACAGATAAGCCGTATTGAAGTAAGTGTTTGTACGCGAATAAAGATGGAAGTTGTTAGTTAAGTTACCACACGGTGTCTAACTCTGCGTATGGGTGATGGTTTAAACATGCAGTGGGTCAGTGCTCCCTCTACGCCTTAAGGGTGAAATGGTACCACAACATTCAGCAAGCTGGATGGACAGAGACAGACAGACCAGCTCAGTTCTTACTTTTGGAATCCTTCAATTTCCACATCAGCAGCTTCCTAACCCGGCGGACATTTTGAGAGGGTTGAAGGTTTGTTGCGTTTGTTTTAAAACGGAAAACAATCTGGCAAATGTATTGGACGCACATCAACGATGAGCGTACAGCATCACGTTACGTTTGCCAGAATGGTTCCATTAATGAAAACGTGTTTTCTGGGTGGTTGTTAACTCGAGGGTCATTCACTCTAGGAAAGAAAATACTTGCAGCATGGCGAAGGGTAAGGGCAGCACAGTGTGGCCAAACCCCTTTATCACTCATATATAGCGTGGTGTCTCATCTGTCCCATCAGGGGTGAATATATTAGTAGCAGTGGATAAAGGCTATTTTAGCATCTATAAGCGATCCTTAAGACGGTTCTAACTGCCTGCAGAGGATGTCAGGATGTGTTGTCATGTCAGCAGTGGCATTCATTTATCTGTGATTATGAGCTTTTATGCTGTCCCTTCATTAGCTATAGGCCGGCTTAAAAAGCCTAGATGGAGGTCAATATCTATCAAAGCATAAACAGTGTGTTAGCGTTAGCGGCGTAATACCAGTATTAGCAAGCCATGTCATGGAGTATCGACAACATCAGTATTGTCTATAGGTGAGGTTTATGGAGATGGCGTTTGTGAGCATGCATAGAAGTGGTTACAGGCTACTGGTGGCTATCGGAGGCGGTCATTTATCTTAGTGTTTGCATTTTGAGCACGTTGGACTATGCGAGGGCCGTGGCATGCTGCGATCTGTCTCGGGCTACGGATTAGCATCGTCTGTGAGCAAGCTACAAGGCGGTGGCTAGGCGGCGAGAGGGCAGGCGTAGAGGGAGCACTGATTGATTCACTGGTGTCACATCAGCACGTCCAGGTCGTCCCCGTGGTCGTCCTCCGTCACCCGGAGGGACAGCACCTCCTCGTTCAGGAACAGCCCGCTCAGACGCTCCTTGCGGGCCTGGCGCTGCTCCTTCAGCTGGCGCTTACGGAGGGCCTTCTGCTGTAGCTTACGCTGCTTAGAACGTTTCTGAAAGAAAACGAAGGAGAGGGAGAGACGGTGAGGGGCGCTCCTTACTCCTCCTCTTTCAGCTAGAGCTTTCGCACATTTTTTTTCCTCAGATAGCTTGGGGGGAAAAAAACCCACCAAGTATATAAAGTAAACCATCTCCAGATGACAGACCTTTCCGTCCAGCGCTATGGGTGGATCTGGAAAATGTTCAGTTTCCCAAACACACAGACACTCGCTTTTCCTGGGTTCCTTACCTTGGAGTCACGTATGCGTTCAGCGGCACTGGAAAGGTTGCCGTCGCTGTGAGCTCTGCTGATGTTGGCCACGCTGCCGCCACTACAGGCGGACGCTGTGCCCCCTGCAACGGAGGTCAAATTAAAATGGTTAGCTGGGACGTTCCGGAATAACAGAACTGACGACGCGTTAAAGACTCCCACGGAGCATGGGGAAAATACCACTCATCGCGAACAGTGAAACAGATAAATGCCCCACGGAGTGAGAAGCAGACGTCGCAAATCACAGCGTACAGCGTAGCGTAGAGCGTACGCACAGTCGCGTGAAGGGGAGTCGATTTTGGCAGCGAGTGAAACTCCGTTTCGTCTGCTTCGATGTGTAGTTTTCACTCCACTTCAGCTGACATCATTCACCAGCCGTGCGTGCGGTGCGTTCAAGGCCGATTACAGCATGGGAAAGTAGCGTTCTGTAGCCAGCGTGACTGTGCGGGTTATTTATACCAGTGTGTCTTCGCACAGAACTAACAGCAACAGAATTTTCCCATTTTAAATGATGGTTTCATTTTCAACTTGAGGCGGCCGTTTTTATACTGTGGCAGGCCGGCACAAAAAAGCCTGTTAGTGGAAAACCCTGGTGTTTTTAATTTAGATCGATTTGTGTCAACGAAGATGCTAAAGACACTGTTTACGCGAGGAACTTAATGCAGAGCGGTGACTTTTCAGGTCTCTAGCTCTGGTTAGCAACTGTGCCAAAATGTATTTGTACTGACAGAGACAATCTGGACATCTAATTGCAGTTGGATTAACAGGCTGATTAACAGACATATTAACAAAACGCATTGCATTTGACAGGACCTTTGTCACAACTCTAAGGTACTTCTTCAATTTCCACATTAGCGAAGACAACAATCAGCCGTTTCTCAGTTGACAACTTCCCCTCTCTGGTTCGAGCGGTAAAAGTGATGTTCTACCTCAAATCAGCGGTGTGGCACAGCGCCGCCCAATCAGATGAGCCGAGCACGTTAAGAGCCGCCGCCGGCTCCGCTGGCGTCGGGACTCTAAATACCGGCCGGTCGCCCGGCGGTCTTACCAGCGATGGAGTTGGAAGCCGTGGACCCGGTGGACGAGCTAGCGGAGCTGACCATGCTAGCGTTGCTGCTGCTGGCGCCGCTGACTCCGCTGGTGCTGGCACTGCTGTGGCCACTGCGCTTCCAGCCCTCTCTGGTGCTGCTGGCCCGCTGCCTGGGACTGTGCTCTCTGATGTAGCTACGCACCTGGGGAGGACAGCAAGGAGCTTCAGATGGAAACACTTCAGCCAGCTGACTTCTAATGGTGGGAAACTCTGGGCAGCTACTTATCACAATACTTGAATAACAGTATGATAATATCACCGCTCCTAAAAGTCAGTGATATCTGACGTATGGCACTTCAAGAGTGCGTCACTGAGATACATTAATTACGTATAACTTGGTTAAACTTAAGGGAAAAGTCATTTCTACTACGTTCAAGGTATTTCTGACTTTGAGGTGACCCCATTTTCAAGACCATCACTATGCCAGGTTTTAAATGTTGTTACCGGCCGTCCTGAGTGTTTATATTTATTTGCAAATTTCCTGTCACTCTACTGGAAAATATCAAATGAAGCAAAGCATCCCTTCAGTTAATCTAATAGCACAAATAAATAATCTTCCAGTAATCATTTCCCAAAAACACCTCCAGGTGAACATTTTGGCTTTGTGAACAGCATCTGATGAAACGTCCACTAGATGGCGATAAAGCTCTGCATACATTAATGTATGATCCACTAGCCGGAAAGGTGAAGAACATGTAACCAGTAAAGTATATTAATTGTTTTTCTGTCTTGCCATCACAATACATTTGTGAAAAGCTGTTAAATTCAGGTATATGTGTGAGGTTATGAGCACAGAAAAAACAGCTTTGGTTTTATGACAAAGCAGCCCCTGTGAGAGTGTCAGTGAGTCACCGACCTGCTTGAGTTTCTCGTCTGTGAGACAGTTGAGCTCTATGATGAACTCGCTGTCTGTGGGGGAGATCTGGGCACAGGGGTCGATGATCTTGATGATATCCAGCTGTTCCCTCAGGCCCATCTCTGTGCTGACTTTCCGACTCAGGTACTCAATGTACTCCACCTGGGGATGGACAGACGGACACACACACACACACACACAAACTTCAGTTTAGTTTGTTCTGTAAAAGGAACATATGTCTTAACTAACCTGGCCGTAAATGCAACGACGGTTTGGAGGGTGTACCAAGCTGCAAATCCTGAACAAAACAGTTTGGTGTGAATATATGTAACGTTACTGTTAGTTACACTCCCATTAATGTTATAACGTATAGGCAGAATGGGCCAAGATGCTCGTTAGCTTCCACTCAACTGACACGTTATGAAAGCAGCTGACAGATGTGATAAGCATGAGTGACATGACGGTTGTCAGGGTTATATTGGAGTTATATTGAAAAGGGAAAATTATGGAGTCATTATTTATTAACTTTCCAGCAATGTATTTTACAAACTAGTCAGCAAGTTACCATGAAGACACCACTTGACTGCACACCAGCGTCTGCTCAGCTGTGATGCTCTTACATGCTGCAGACAGTGCTGAGAGTATTAAACATGGAGTCGGAGCACCCTCTGCTGGACAAACTATGTGATGACACCATTTCTAAATGATCCCTAGCATCTTTTTCTGCATTACGTTCTGTAAAAATAAGTTTCCATATCGGACGACATATACGCCGATACTGATATATTGGTCGATAAAATCGGCCTAGCGATAAATGGCTCGGGCTCTAGTGCCTCCCTGAAGCCCAGGCTATAACAACATGCTTAGCTTCAACAGCAGAAGACAATAGCATCACAAAGCACAGACACAATGCAAGTCAACTTCTTGCTTGCTCAGCTCTGACAAAACTAGCCGTGCAGATTATACATGATGATAGCCATCGGACCACTTTTTGTTAGTTACTAGCCGCTGACATTAGCCCACTTAGTTAAACCAACAGTCACAGAAGCAGTAGCTTGAGCGAGCATGCAGTCCAGGTCTAGCCAGTGACTTGTTGTTAGCATTTAAGTAAGGTAAAGTTAGCCCCATGACATTATCTACCTACCAAACTGAACTCTTGTCATTTCAAGTGAGGCTGCAGTTCTGTTGACTCCTAGTTCTTAGCAGCTCATCTCTAATGCTTCCACACACACATAAACACACACTGGAAACTCACTGGTGGGCGTGAAAGCCAGGGATGAATATGAATGTGTGGAGAAAATGTATAGTAATCTGCACTGTAGGTGACAACCAGCCAAGGCCTGATAATAATGTCAGGATGCTTATGTTTGGGACCAAAAGGAACAGAACAAGGAACAGCAGTTCAGAGAATCCTAAAGGCCTATTTCTCCAGCCACGGGACGCCTGGGAAGCCTTTAGTGTGGAGCGCTAATGTGCGGCGGCACAGGAAGGTGCCTTTGGTTTTGCGTACCTGCTCATCGTTGGTCATGGCACTCCAGGGCAGCTCGTCTAAGTTGCGGTGGGGGTGGGGCTTGGCCTTCCTCTTGGAGAACAGGCAGGGCGAACTGGGCACGCTCGGGATGATGTCAGACAGCACGTCACTGCCACTGGCAATGTCACTTCCTGGCAACTGGTAGGGCAAAGAGGTAAAACATAGAAACTGAGATGAGGGAAAAACAAGATGGATGATAAATCTGAACTGTACTTCCTGTAGTCAGATTATATTAGACGAAATTAAATGCATCCCTGTATGGAAATTAAGTTACACATTCAGAAATGTAGTGACTTGGGGCAGAGCAGAGCAACAGCTCATTGGCCTACATTGCATATTTGATAGGAAAATGTGTCACATTAAGAGTTGAATAATTAATGGATTAACTACCTGCCACTCAAACTCGCTGTCGGACCAGTCCCAGTAGGTGCTGATGGAGGAGGAGACATCACTGCAAACGCTGCCCTCTGGAAACAGGTCCAAGGATGTTAGTTCCTGGTCATCCAGAAGGGAGTAGCAGTCATCCTGGTCCCCTACGGACACAGAGGAGAACAGCTCCTCGCTGCACTCTGAGCTGGCAACACTGGTTCCACATGAAGTGAGGTTCCACCTGGGAAGAAGAATTGGTAGACACAAAGCATGTGATTTAAAGCCATTAATAAAAGCTGTTCATTTCATATACCAGGGTTCCCACACCTTACTGAACGTCAACTTTAAGAACTTTCAAGACCTAATTCACTCAAATTCAAGGACTCAATACAAACTGTTTTGCGACAGGAATTAGGGTTTACCACCATGTAAACACTAACAGAAGTAGAAAGTAGATGGACATTGTCATTCTTATAGAACCTTGCTCAATTACGCAACGCAGCGTCTTCTCAGCTGATGCACCGTGAGCGAGGGAGGTCGGTAACCTTAGATATGGGTGTTCTGACATCTAGATCAAACTAGAACATTGAACCACGTAGGCCTAGGCCATTATTCCACATAGGTTTCTACTTCTGCACAAAATTTTCACTCTAGATTCAAGCACTTTCAATGACTTATGTCAGTTTTCAAAAACTATCAAGGCCTTATTTTCATTTATTCAAATTCACAAATTTTGATATACAATCCTGAGTAGGTGCTCTCACCAATCAAGGATGCTCACTTTCAATAGTTTTTCCAATGGAATTTTCACTCACACTAAAAGGACACTATCTGTAATAATAAAACAATGTAATAGTCAACCCAATTCAGGGAAACACATTTTCAAAGTAGTAAATTAGCGAGGGACCTACAAAAACAATGGATGCTCACATCCCAGCAGTAAATGTTTTAGGCCTAAGCCTTATTCAGTGTTTGATCCAGGATGAAACTAGATTCTTCTAGGGGGCCATTTCCCAATACCAGAGGGTCAACATAAAAAACCCAAAACAGAAACACCTGCGAAGTCAGTGAGAAAGTCATTTGTACTGTGGGCTCTGATCCTCTCCACTCTGCTCCCCGCAGGCTCAACACAGCTGAAACCAGTTCCCGACAGATGGAGCGTCACAGCTGCCGCTCATCAGATCGTCGGCTGCCGGGTTTAAAAGCTACGTCTGTTTGAGCTACGCTGGAAGCCAGGCGCTGGCGTAACACCGCACACTCCCTTTTTTCATTTTTTAATCCTCCCTACGTGGATGCCGGCGACGGAGCGCGAGGCTGTCGGATACGACTGCGAGCGCCTTTCCCCTGCGTTGTGTCTCCAGGCGCTGACACACGCCAGCCCTCCCCAGCTGCTCACAGAGATTCCCTGAGCTGTTCAATCAACCCCGGGACTTACTGGCTGGCTGGCTGGCCTTGTGTGTGGCTGACTCCTTGAGTTTTCATTAATACCCTCTCTGCTGAGGAGAGGAGAGTCACCACCCCACCATCACTGACTGTGGCTCATCACTTACTTTTACAGTAAACATGAACACACAGTAAACAATACAAATGCAGCAAGATCACCTCAGCAAACAAATCAATTTAAACCCGTGTCTTAATAACTTGACAGTTACAACTATTCAGACTGAGACTAGCAGCGCAGACATTGTAATGTAGTCAATAAACCTATGCATGAAAAATATATTTATTGAGACAAATCTTTTAGTTTGTGCTAGCGAAGGTGTTTTGTGTTTCTAGCTGACGTATTTATTAGAGATAGGCATCTGAAGTCATTTTAATAGTTGAATATCCTAACAAGACTCATTTGAGTAACCGGATATCCGATGCACAAGCACACAAATTGACATTGCCTGCATGTTTTCAATAGCCTATTGTTTTTATTATGTGTGTGGGGGGGGCAATTGGGCCCATACACTGAATTATGATGTCTCATTTAGGATTTTTAGGGGGCAATGCATGGCCTAAATCAAACACTACTTATAAGAAAACAACATCCACCCATCAATATCGTGACACTTAGGGCATGTAGTGGGGCTGTACTTGTACACTGCCTCAAAATGTTAGCAAGATGTCATATCTTTTCCTGAACTGGGTGTCCTGGTCATTTCACCTGTCCTCAATATGCTGATTGTCCATGTCAGTACCATGCGCAAATGTTCAATAGTAATACAACAATGTTGATCAACATAATTACCCAACAAAGAACTTTTGTGAAAGGCAGTGTAGGTGGTCTCTTCTGTGACAAAAGGACCACTAGCAGCCAACATCACACACACGCACACACACGCACACACATCTTACCTATTACTGTGGAAGCGATGTAGGGGGTCTGTCCTGTGACAAGATGACAGCTGACAGCCAAAGTCACTGACGTCCAGGGTTCCTACATCGCTGAGGGTGGCTCTCTGGGAGAGGAGAGGGAAGGGCTCCTCAGGGGCCAAAAACTTCTCATACAGAGCCTCAGACATAGCTAGCTGTATCTGAGACAGAAAGATAGGAGAGGGAGAACAAGACAGATAAAATACAAGGCATTTATGTTTGATTGTTGCTTGTGCTATTCCTTTAACATTTAGCACAGGTTTTAAAGTCCCATTCCAGTTGTTTTTCTAGAAAAAAAATTACTTAGCAAAGAGCAGTGACATGGGTTATTTGAACCAAGCACCCGTAAAGGTGCAGTTCTCAAAATGGAAAGGCTATTTGGCTCAGTCAGTGAATTTTATAACATTACAAAAGACTTTTATAACTTTACAAACACAGCCATAATCCAAAGCATTCTATCTTTATCCATCACTATCTGGTACGGCAACACAACCAAACACACACTACACAGACTGGACAGACTACACACACACTACACAGACTGGACAGGGTCATCATACGAGCTTCCAAAATCATCAACTGCAAACTTCCCACACTGGACTGACTTTACAGACAGCGCATCATCACCCGCACAACAAAAATCATAGCCGACCCCCTGCACCCAGCTCACCACCTGTTCCAACTTCTCCCCTCTGGCAGGAGGTTCAGGTCACTGGGCAGTCTAACCGTACGCTTTAACAACAGCTTTTTCCCCAAGGCCATCACACTGCTGAACTCCATTTAACACTCCACTACTGTTTGTTTGTGTGTTTATTTATGTATTGCCTGGTTATGTTGCACTTATTTTTTGTCCTGCACTGATGGTTCACTTGGTCCATTTCATGTAGGCTACGGTATGGTTTTTGTTCTCTGTTGTACATTATATGTGGTGTATTATATGTGGTGTATTGCTGTGGCTACCATCTGTTATACCGTGTACCAATTCCACCGGCTTGGCCGTGTGGCAATAAAAGAAACTTGAACTTGGACTTGAACCTGGTCTCTTCCAAGAAGTCAACGTTACCTCCTCGTTTAGCTCTCATGTTATCTGCTATCAACCCCAGCTTGGTTGACAGTAATATTGTGTAAAATATACATTTTTACATGGACTTGGCTTCTACTCGTGCTACTGATGTACAAAATATAAAGCCTGACACATTATCACAAGAAAGGTTGTCCCCCAACCAGAAGGTCGTGGGTTCGATTCCCTGTGTGGTCATACCTGTCAAAGTACCCTGGAGCAAGATCCTTAACCCCTACCTGCTCCAGGTGGATTTAGGGGAAAGTTCCTCACTCAGTCGCTCTGTATTAGAGCGTCAGCTAAATTGTAAAAGGTTGTATCCGTGGTTCATGCACATATGTGTTCATACTCAGTTTTGATAAGATAAGACACTTTAGACCTCTGGAAGTGGTTTGGGTGATCACATTACAATCCGCCATCAGTGCATCTTGGGTGCAGTTACACCTGTGATTCATTGATTGATAGATAGATTGATTGATAGATAGACAGACAGGCAGGTAAATAGAGAGAGATAGATAGATAGATTATTAACTCATCTTTATAGCAAATGAAACTAAATTTCTCAAAACACTGTCAATCCCCCCACCTGCCATGATGGATTGGACCAAGAGCAATGAGGGCACCGCTCTCTGGCGACACTTCATTTGCTGGCTCTCTATCTATCCAGTATCTGAATGAGGAGTCACTCCCATCTGACCACCACTTCCAGTACTCTCTGAACAGGCCGATCCAAATCCGCTGGCTATCTGGATCGCCTGGTTCTCAGCCTGGTTCCTCACACTGACCAGGTCTGTGTGGTTCTCCCTGCAGTAGCGCTGAGCATCAGTTCAGTTCTTTGATTCACTTACAAAGATAAATCTGTCAGTTGTGGTTGTCCCTGAAATATGGCATTTATCTCAAGTTTTTAGTATTTGTAGATTTAAAATGATAAAACACTGAAAGACAGGCAAAGGCAATACAGTACAAATCGTGCATTTAATATTAAACAAGACTGGGTCAAAATCTAGTATATGGCTGGACTGTGTATGGTCAATGGGTGGGCAGATCGGTACCAAAAGTATCGATATTTCAGATAATACGTCTCTTTTTCAAAATCGATTCTAGCGTCAATAGGATCGATACCAAAAAGAAAATGAATCTCTCTCTTTTTCTCACAATTTTGTTTCATCAACGAGTAAAGAAACTGTCTCTGCAAACTCCGTTCCGGTGTCATCTCCGCAAAAATATGTGTGTCGGTAAAAATAAAATTAGATAACATAATCAGAACATATGTTAAGTACAATAAAATATAGAGAAATTGATGGCCGTTCACTGCATGTAATGATCTACCACATTTATGTTGGTTGTATAAAGGGGGAAGACAATTAAGTATGCTGTACAACACGCTGACGTCAACTTTAGTCCCAAAGAATTGAGCTTGAATTCAACTGTTCTCTACTTTCCAACACAGGCCGCAGTGATATCTTATTTTTCAAGCGGATGTTCTTCATTTCACAAAGTGAGCGACAAATGTAGTATTTGTACATTTGTATTACTTTTATCTGGAAGTGTGCCAGATGTAAGAATAACTTGCATAATAATAGATGCAGTCTATTCAATCATAGATCAAAATCAGTATCAAGATAGCAAACATATTTGCATAGCCTGTAGGCCTACTGAATAGCAAAGGCAAATAAGAGAATTAACTTAGTAGGTAGCCTATACTGTACCAGAAACAGACAGGATTGACTGACTGTGGCACTAACAGAGGGACTGTGCAGAAAACGGATCGTGAAAGGTAAGACGTGTTTAAAATGCATATTTGACTGACCCAACATTAAAAAGCTATTGCATAAGCAGGTGCGTATTTGAGGATGGTGGTGATGTCGATAACGGTTGTGTTTTCTGACACTGCAACACTGTTTTAACCCGCAGGAACTGGACCTTCATCATTATGCTCGGGATTTTTGTGGCTGTTTTTCTGTCCGGTAAGTTTAGATAAATCAGAAGAAGACTTCAACATTACTTCAACTATTTGAACAACTTAAGGTGTCTTCAGTCTGATTGTTTCTACTTGAAGGCTAGTCAAGGACCTATTCGACTGAATAAAGTACAGCTTCATTTGTTGGAGGGGATTATTTTTCCATTAAAATGAGTTTAATAAACCCATGTCTGGTGTGATGGTGGGTTTAATGACCTTGCTGCTCAGATGGACAAATCAGAGCAAGCCTGTATGGGTTCATACGTTTTAATGTTACATTAATCAGTTTAATGCTGTGTTTGTAGAATCAATATTGCCCTATGAAAAAGCAAGGTTCACAATTCCCCCTAAAAGATGCACGAATGTCAATGTTGTGTTTTCCTTCGTTGTCTCACTGTTTTAACTTTGTTTTGTTGTCATCGCAGGGCTTAGCACCCTCTGTTCAGGCCTTCCTCGTCAGTACCACTTTGTCAAAGAGCGAATAAACTGGACTGAAGCCCAAAGCTACTGCAGAGAGAAATACACTGACCTGGCCACCGTAGACAACATGGAGGACGTGAAGAGGCTGGTAGACACTATGGGTAATAACAGTATGGCGTGGATAGGTCTGTATGACAAGCCTGACAGCTGGAAGTGGTCCCTCTCAAATGATGATTTTGGCGAGGAGGGAATGGGTGAATTTAGCCAATGGAGCCAATTTAAACCTGATAACAAAGGAGCAAAGGAGTATTGTGTTGATGTAGGAGTAGATGGGACATGGGACGATAGTGACTGCAGCAATACACAACCTTTCATCTGTTACAATGGTAAAATAATATTTTATCTATCTATCTATCTATCTATCTATCTATCTATCTATCTATCTATCTATCTATCTATCTATCTATCATCTATCTATCTATCTATCATCTATCTATCTATCTATCTATCATCTATCTATCTATCATCTATCTATCATCTATCTATCTATCTATCTATCTATCTATCTATCTATCTATCATCTATCTATCTATCTATCTATCTATCTATCTATCATCTATCTATCTATCTATCTATCTATCTATCTATCTATCTATCTATCTATCTATCTATCTATCTATCTATCTATCTATCTATCATCTATCTATCTATCTATCTATCTATCTATCTATCTATCTATCTATCTATCTATCATCTATCTATCTATCTATCTATCTATCTATCTATCTATCTATCTATCATCTATCTTATCGTATGTATGTATGTATGTATGTATGTATGTATGTATGTATGTATGTATGTATGTATCTATCTATCTATCTATCTATCTATCTATCATCTATCTATCTATCTGTCTGTCTGTCTGTTCTGTTCTGTTCTGTTCTATTCTGTTCTGTTCTATTCTGTTCTGTTCTGTTGTGTTCTGTTCTATTCTGTTCTGTTCTATTCTGTTCTGTTCTGTTGTGTTCTGTTCTATTCTGTTCTGTTCTGTTCTGTTCTGTTGTGTTCTGTTCTATTCTGTTCTGTTCTGTTCTGTTCTATTCTGTTCTGTTCTGTTGTGTTCTGTTCTATTCTGTTCTGTTCTATTCTGTTCTGTTCTATTCTGTTCTGTT
>OMKK01032477.1:0-11618 GCA_900302305.1 Polymixia japonica | reverse complement strand
GGCTACGGTATGGTTTTTGTTCTCTGTTGTACATTATATGTGGTGTATTATATGTGGTGTATTGCTGTGACTACCATCTGTTATACCGTGTACCAATTCCACCGGCTTGGCCGTGTGGCAATAAAAGAAACTTGAACAGCTGTTGCGCTAGGCTAGCCACGTCACAGCATGAAACAACGTGCGTCATGTCACGTGGTAAATTTCTCCTAATTCCTACGTACCAACATTTACACATGAAAACTGGGAATTATCAAAGTTTTCGGGAGTCCAACTTGTTCGGACGTACAACGGAAATTTTATGAAAACCTGAGCCCACACTCAGAGTGTGTGTAATCTCCGCAATTTGTCTTTTAACTCAAATCTTTCACTTTTATTGATGACATTGGCCATTAAATGTGCCTCTTTGTCTACGTATTTTGTCATGAAATATTGAAATATCATAAAAAAAGATTATAAAGAAAATAACATAAATTGGTTGTGAATGCTATTTTAATTAAGTAAAACAAAAATGTTTGAAATAAGTAATAGCACTACAAAGAGTTGTTATGATTTTATAATTCCAGTTTTGTTTTTTAATTAACCAATTGATGAGAAATACTATTTAAAGGGCCAAAATGCTGATAAGTCCAAGCTTGCAATGGCAGACCTTGTGCTATTAGAGGATCTGGATTTGATGCCATTTCTCACATGAGGATCATCTTTGTGCGTTTCCTGCTTTACCATATATGGTAATCCTGAGACGGTTCCATTATGTTAATTACAGGACCATGAACACGCTTCCAATTTATGACATACGATTGAAACTAAGTGCTGAACGTTTGATAAATGTGGCGGCAGTTGTTAGTTTGTATAATTTTACAGGGAAACTTTAGTGCATATTTACAAAATTATTGAACTATGAGGCCCAATGATGGGGAATTAAAATGGAAGCCCAGACAACATTCAAATCATTTTCTTGTTGCATTTTGAACAATTTCTCTGCCCGAGTCTCTATCCATATCAATTGGCCACTCAACACTTACTGTAGTAGCCACTTAGCACAAATATTTAAATGAGTCACTTAGTTGATGGGTGCAGGCACAATCACCCCACACCTCATTTGGTAAAGACAAGGACCCCTATTGGTAATAGCGATCTGCACCAATTTCAAGTGCAGAATTCTCTCTGGACTCCATACGATGGGAATCTCAACAATTATCAGTTACAGATGTCTTTCTGGCTTGAAGGCAAACAATCCGGGTTTTATGCCACTTTGCCCATAGCTAACAATATGAATCATGTAGAAAATACTATGATATGATTAATTAAATCAACAAATCAGTGAAGGTTAAAGTTTCAACTGATTATCCATGTTTTGCAAAATCAGTGTTTACAAAGTCTCAAGGAAAAAGATGATAATCATTATTTATTTTGGCTAAGGAGCTAATGATACCTTAAATTGACTATTTCCTTACCTCAACAAATGCAAACTATTGTATCCTGCCACTCACAGATATAAGCAACTGGTGTTAAACAGCACAAAAACTAACTTTCATCAGAATGTTAGCTACCACTATATGGAGGAATATTTGGGTCAAAGTTAATTAAATAAATACACAAATAAATCAATCAGTAAATAGTGTAATGTTATGACTAATACATGCATGTATTGTAAAGAAATAATTAAATCTATAGACAGGAACATCAACATAATAACAATAATAAGGTTTATTTATATAGCACTTTTCATAACATATAACATTTATTTATTTATTTAGCAATTCATCCATTTATTTATTTCAGTGTTACAAGATGTGGTGTGGACAATTAAATAAATAAATATGTCACTTCATCCATCAAAGCCAATGGCCAAGTTCTAACTGCTTCTACCTTTTGATTTGTGGTTTAACTTTAATCGACTGCTTCTCCCCAATTCAAATTTGCAGCACCTTGGTTTAATGTTTACTCCCAAATTTTGCATGATATAGTGAGAGAAATGCTTGCAATAGTGGTCAGATGGAAGCAACTGAAGGCTTCTCCAAAGCAGTTGGATTGATATCAGCCCTCTCTATGACTATGACACTGATGATACCATATTTGAAAACTTGCATCTTTTGGAAGTCATCCATTTGCAAGCTAAGAATGTTCAGTATACTTCTTCTAAACTAACAGCGACCATTAAGTCACGTTTTTAATTGCCCAGTTGATTATGTAGCCATAATATTAGTTTGTATATTGAGGTTTACTCCTTGATATAAGGTATTAAAATGTTCAGAAATTCTACATAAGACTGGTTCACATTTTCTAGATTACATCGCTTATCTGTTATGTCTGTCAAGTACACTTGAAGGTAAGAGGCCTCATAACACCTTATTGCCACATGGCAGTCTAGTACACAAAATGTTATTGCTTGAGACTACAGCCTGTGAAGGAGTATCTGTAAAATACAACAAATCATTCAGCCTTCTGACTTTGATGGATAACAGTTGACAAATATATTTATTTAATTGTACATGCACAACACAGAAATAAATATTTATTTATTTATTTTTTGGTAAAAACTAAAATAAATCCTCCACACCACTACACTTGTAAACAGGGTACGTATACACACGTCATTGCCAGTGACGTTAGTGAAAGACACTTCAGCTACTATGGCAGAAATCTCTGCTCTCAGTTCCAATTGCTTAATTTGCTTATTATTTTGAATAAATTATATATTCACAGATCCAAATTCTTAAGCAAAAAGCCAAACTTTTCAGAGCTGACTGCTTACATTAAACATAACATTTATTCAATATCCGAATTTACAAACAAAAAGCTGTTACAACGTATAACCACTGTAACCTTTACAAGATATTTATTTAACTATTTCTTCCTTTTTTTGTATTTATTACTAACCTTTAGTCCCCCTGGCTTGTTTGTGATTGTAGACACAAGTGGTACACACAAGGTGTTGTGAACCTGTTGTTGTTGTTGTACGTACACTTGTTCAAATAAAGTTGTAAATAAAAAAACTAGCTAAGCTAACTGCTAGTATGTTTTGCTAACACTAGATGTCGTCCGCAGCGATCATACAAAACACTCCATCTAGTTGTTGTTGACAAAACATTTGAGTGTTTAATTTGCCATCACGGTAAAAAAGACGTAAACACAGTAACGGTAACCTACGTTCTGATACGTAACAGCGTTAAGCTAGCGGCGGAGAAACGAACCTACGTTCTGATACGTAACAGCGTTAAGCTAGCGGCGGAGAAACGAACCTACGTTCTGATACGTAACAGCGTTAAGCTAGCGGCGGAGAAACGAGGCAAGTTGATGTCGTTACCTTGCTGCTAGTACTCTAAATCCGCGTAGCGTTAAAGCCACGAAAAACGACACTCAAACAGCCCGTTCCGTTGAATAAAGTCAGCGAAACGATTACTAATTATCCAGAGCGATGATTTCGACGTTAGTCAAAGGAATCAACCCACCTTTTTGACGTTCAAAGTGCAATCATTTCTGCCACCTCCATTTGCAAAATCCTTTCTTTCCACCGATGATCTAACTTAACGCGACTACGTCACCACGTCACTGCGACCGCGAGACTGCGGAAGCGGCCGCGAGACTACCGACGTGAACATGTGACATTTGGGCGGAAGCTGTCATTTGTGCGGAAGCTGTCAAATAAACAACCAGCAAGGCAGATAAAGCAACAATTGATGATTCAATTGAGGATCTTATACACTTTTTTTTTCTCATTCGTGCAAATCCTATAGTGTTGCGTGATTAACCATGTCATCGAATCAGGCAAAAGAATCCAGTTTTTTAGGAGGGAGGATACCACCAGAAATCGAATCATTGTCGAGAAATCTGAAGGATATGGACCAAGAGATGTTCCGAAAAATACTCAAAGGTAAAAGCTAATTGCATGCAGGGTGGGATAGCTGTTAAATACCGGTATCTGATTCGCATCTGATGACTAAGTAAATTATATAAATCGGAGATTTGTCAATCTGACACCCTTGTATCTTTGAGCAAGGCAGTTGACTCCTTGGCTCCTTGGCTCCAGTACAAGGCTATAGTTGCACTGTACGTATATCTTTCAGGTGTGAATGTATGTAAGTAAATGGCTGTAAAGCAGGGTAGTTAAGCTTAAAAGGAACAATGGGTTTCAGTCACCCTACCCTTGATTACACATAATAGAAGGTTTATACATAATGTTAGTTAATCATAAATGACCAATAATGCATGTGATTCGTTCTCTCCCCAGCTCTGGTGAGTTCCATAGAAGGGAAAGACTGCAGAGAGGTGATGAAATCGATAGCAGAGAGCAGTGTGATCCCAGAGGAGAAGCTCAGTCACATTGTAGCTGGGATGTACAGAGTGCTAACCGAGGCCATCCTCATCCCCATGTCATCCCTTAAACAGGAGGTAAAATAGTGTTGATAAGACAAAAATAATGATCACCTAATATCAAACATTTGAAACTAGACATTTCCGGGATTAGCTGTGCAAGCCAATGGCAATCCTATGGTGACATGTTCTTAGCACCTTGGTCCACATTGTAATCTTGAGCCTCGATGAATGTCATTATTGTTTTAAAATTCTATGTTTCACTTCACATCAGAATGGTCAACCAAAAGCAAATTTTAGTATGTTGCTCAGGATTTCAGCATGATTCAAATATAACTATATAATATAATTATCAAATATAACTATAACTATAAAGTCTGAGATACTGAGTCTTATGTACAGAGTTGAAGGGCCACTAGACAATATATTTGTCCAGGGATGATTTCAGGGCCAATAACATACTTTAAGGAAATTTTGGGAGATACTTAGTACTTAATGTTGGCAAGATAGTTGTGTAATACTACTTACTGGTTTTTTTTTGTTTAACTAAGGGCCATATCCTAGTTCCATAGTTGCCATAGTTGAAGTCATACTTCAACCATACAACTTCCACAAAAGAGACATCATTACGGATATCCAGGTTAGGCTTGTCGTGGTGGTTGGTGTTACTGGTGGCATACGGTCCTATGGTCAACACCAGTGTTATTTAGTCCACACAGTCAGTACTGTTATTTTGTAATTAAAAAGTAAAACAGAAAGCTTTTATTCAGAGCTTGAATGCCAACGTCATTAAATAAGCTATATACGATATTCAGCCACTAGATGTCGCCACTAGAGCACCAGCATCTCAGACCAAAACAAATGAGAGCGTACCATGTCAGCCACACTAACACTAAACTTAACTTTTTTCTTTCTTCTTGTTTAGACCTTCAAAGATGATCTGAGAGAACTGAGGTAAGCTCCATCTATTATTTTTCAGTGTTTTATTTAATTATCACTCCAACATATTCATATACACACACAAGTGCAACAGTTTCATTCAAATATGTCAATTTTTTTTGCTGTTTTTGTTCTCATTAGGATAGCTGAAGACTTCATCACAGATTTCGCCAGTGTGGTTTTTGGAAATCGGTATGTTGAATGGTTTAGCCATTTCAGTTTAGATATTTATATTTAAAGTGTAAATAATTTGATTTCTAGTGATGGAGACGCGTAACCTTCAGTTACATTTGTCACTATAGAAAGCATGGTGGTTGTATGTTGTAGGAAACTGGCTTAATCAGTAGCATGGCTAGTTGTCATGACCACCACTTCCAGGATTCATGGGGTCAAGACTGGGAAGGGATTCAACCCAATAGGAAGCCATAGGTCACGCTACTGGTATAGCTCTAGTCCTTACAGTGACACCTGGAAAAGGATATACTCCCCGAGATTTGTCTAAGACCCATTTATAAAATTTCATACAGAAATCATAAAGAATAAAGAATAGTTTTCCTGTTACAGATGACCTTCAGATGTCATTCGTGGAAACATGATCATTTATTTTCTTTATTTTATCTCCGTTTCAGACGTGCGGCTCTAGAGGCAATGGTTTCCCAGCGTGATCCCCAGTTACCATCTATAGAAGACTTTAGATGGAGAGTGGATGTCACTATTTCTACCAGGTAATATACTGAGGGAGAAAAGAAGTGTGACTATGAATTATTGAGCGTATGAAAACATGTTTAGACAGAACGTTTGGATTTTCGAACATGAATCATTTAGACAAGCACTCATGAGTGACATAAGTTCCAGTTGGTTATTAATCGTTGCATACTCAAAACAATCTCAGGTTGGGGCTTTAGGTTCACTAATCGATTAGAGCGAGCCCTGTGGTGGTTTAATGTCACACCACACAATAAGCAGTTCCATCATTTCTAGTGTTCAATAATACAGCGTAATGAGCTCATTACAACAGGCTACAGTGAACAATACATGCATCTTTTCTGTGTGTATCTTTCATATCCTCCTCAGTTCCCTGCTGCCAGAGTCTCCATGAAACCTGGGCAGTATATTAAGGGAATGGCGATATTGTCTGCAGGAGGGATGTGGATTAGCGAACAGGATGAATGAGATACAGTCCATGTAGACAACAAGAAGTGGACTGTAATGATAAAAGCACCATGAAGAAAATGCTGTTCGTTGTAACTATTGAGAAAACATGCCATATTCATAGCCTTAAAACATTCTCTATGTATTATTGCCTGTACCTACTGTAGAACTGTGTGCAGCCAGTTCTCACTTTGTTAAATTGAAGGATGTTTGACTTTTTCAGCCTGGGATTGAGAAATGTAGTCTCCAGTTTAAAGAAAACATTGCCTTATGGTGTCTCTTATTCCTCCCTAGTTCCTTAGCCAGAGCCCTGCAGCCATCCATTCTGATGCAGATGAAACTATCTGATGGGACTTTTCAACGCTTTGAGGTACACCCGCTCTTACAGAATGGTCTCTTTTCAGATTTGACATGCAGTTTTATGTACTACACAAAAGAGCCTGTTTTAATTGTACATTTCACACTATGAAACTCAAGACTTACTCAGAAATACAAAATAGCAAAAGTCCCACTGATTTATAACCTCTATAATGAATGTCCATACACAAGAACATGTAGAAGCTTGCTTTGTTAAATATTTATCCAGGAGAGGGTTTTGCTGAGTGTTTATGCTCTTTTTCAGCATTGTCTTGTTTCATTTTCATACACTGACGCGCATTCACACCTAGTATGACCTGTGACCTGCCAAGTACAAGCCACAGTACTGACACTGTCGGCCGCTGAGCAGTGCCTTGTTCAAGGGCACCTCGGATCGAGTGGTTGTTGAGGGAGGGGAGAGCGTGATTTTTCCCTCTCTCCTCAGAGATTTTCCTGGCCCAGTCCAGGGAATTTAACTGGCAACCTCACAGTCACATGCCGTCTTCTCAAACATTTACAGCTCTCTGCTGTTACAAGGCATTGAATACAAGATTGTGGGTTACAGACTGACTAGCCTTATTTAGTTCTGTATTCATTCAGCTAGCTAGTATTAGTTAGCTCTGTTATGCATCCGACTGGCTATTCTTAGTTAATTCTGTGTTCATCCATCTGGCTTGTGTTAGCTTTATCCTCCCTCTGTCTATTCTCACCCTAGTTCCAGACTGTAGGCAGCAATACAAAGAAGCTGGTTTCCAGCCAATGGACGAATGTCGGCCAGTTTCAGCTGCTGCGTAATTGGATTACGGTGGAACAATGGCAGCAACACTCATTAATTTAAACCAAATAATATAAAATGCCAGTTGCTGTAGAATTAATAACAACAGCATCCAAACTGTTGGTTAGTGTGCCTTGTCCTTACCTGAACTGTGATTTCCAGGACTAGTCCATGAGTATGACTGATGGATATCTGGTGCTCTAATCACAACACAAAACAAGAGACAAGATAAAGAGACTACTGCCCTCACCTTCAGTCCTGTTAAGTAGCATTTACTGCCCTCACCTTCAGTCCTGTTAAGTAGCAGATGCATAGGTTCCTGTTGTATAAACCAGTAACAACAGATGATTCACAAGATAAAGAGACACAGAGAATTCATAGTAGTTTAATAAAATATTTTCACAGTTTATGCATCATCTGTCATCTTTGTTTCACGATGAGCTATAAAAGTTCATAGCTCAAGTTGCTTGAGCTATAAAAGTTCAAAATATGTTTATTTGGGAACTTTGGCTCAGAATCTATGCAAAGTCCTCTTTTCTGTCAAAGCGAAATGGAAATGCAAGGAATAATGATAACACGGTACTTCATTGACACCCCACCCTGTAGGGTGATTCTACTTTTACATAGCCCCCTCCACAGGAAGGTCAGAGGTCAGGGTCAGCTACAGCACAGGGCCCCTGGAGCTGGTGGGGATTCACTGTCCTGCTGTAGGGCATCTCAACAGAGCAGATGCTTGCCAACACAGGGGCTTGAACCTGGGCCCTCAGAACAGTATCCTTATTCACAACCCCACTGCAATTAAATCCACATAAACATATACTATGATTATCTGTAGATCATATATTATATGTTTGTACATTGCACATCGCTTGGCTTATATTATTATGTGTCCATTTCATTAGTAGTCCTCAGTTTTGCACAGCTCTTAACACTAATAGCCATGATGCATATTGCACATTTTCGATTGTGGTTCTCCCACATTGGACTGATGATGTATGTACGTTGACTCGTGTATCCTTTGTTTTTTTTTACTGTATTAATCCCAATACGTTGTATTTTTCTTTTTATTTAGTTAGGTGCTTTATCTTTTACACCCTACTTTTTTATGCCTGACGATTCGCTGCTACTACAACAACGTAATTTCCCCAATGGGATCAATAACGTTTTATATTATCTTATCTTAATTAATCAAGTTTGTATTTTGTCTCGCCACAATACTAGACAGAAATAAGGTAGTTGAATGTCTTAATCAATGCTACTTGCATAAAAACTACTGAATTAAAGTGAATTTCATGGCCTCTTACAGTGACCCAATTTTTTTGTATTAAAAGCCTTGCAATTAGAATAAAAGTATCTAAAAAGTGGATATCACACTTTAAATTCATTATTTTTCATGGAAACATTGCAGTCTTATACTTTATAAATATTTTTTTCCACTCCTACTATTCAGTTTTTGTGTTGGATTGTTGTTGTTTAATGTTGTTGTTTTCCCGTCCAGGTGCCTGTGTCTAAATTCCAGGAGCTTCGCTACAATGTGGCTCTGATCCTCAAAGAGATGAACGATCTGGAGAAGAGGAGTATTCTCAAGATCCAAGATTGACGCACTATTTAGACCTTTTACTGAAGTTAGGTTGTCACTTTTCAGCAGCTGGATTTTGATTTTGGGAATTTGGTCCGATTTTGTGAATGTATCTGCAAGAGGAATACCACTCATTTTGAGAATTCAAATGTGTTATTGATATACCCTAGGATGTTGTTATTACTAGTTATGGACAATTTATGAACCCACAGAATCTTTCTTTAACCTTTTATGTCAAATAAGGTTGGTTCTGTAGTAGTGATGTCAGGGTACCAGTTCTGAATGAAAAGAAGAAAATGTACAACTTTCCTCTGACAGACTCTCGCAGTCACTTTTACCATGTTTTCTAATTGATTGTCAACAGAGGTGTATATCAGTATGACATCAGATATAAGGAGGCCTGGCAAACCCTTCTCTCTGGTGACAGGGAGGAAGACGCGGACTTCAATCCAAACTGCATATTTGTAGATCATTTGAGAACCAGATCTAAAAATAAATCTACTTTGTCAGTTTGTTGTGTATCTATAGGAAAATAAGTGGTGTTAGTCTTGAGTCTTAAGTGCCCAAACCAATTCAGTGGACATCCAGAGGTGGTTTAAACCAGACTAAACCCTAAAAACAAAATACTAAGGTTTTCACCTTGAACTTGTACATGGAAATGTAATGTAAATGTAAATGTAAATGTAATGCCCTGATCAGCACATCTTGTGTGTCTCCAGCTAAAGATGGCTTCAGTGAGATGTTCCCTTGCAGATATTGTACCTTATCCTCCATATTACAATTTTAAACCACACACTTGGCTAATTAAGTCTGGCCTGAGTGCATCACAAATGATAGAAGTTGTGATGTGGCTGAGCTACTGGCTGCATCCTGTGTCAGCAAATATATCTTGTGACCCTCAGATGGGCCCTCAACCACTTAGTTATTGCAATGTCTTCTAGCAGTGTCACTCATGATATAATGTTGCTTAGTGAGAGTCACGTTCATTTTTTGGGAATTTACCAAGTGGTGAAGAAAGACTGGTGCACTGTCTAAAATTTAATCAGTTGAATCAAAATACACAGGCAGTCAACAGAATACTCAAGTGATCACATGACCTGGTGGAATGTGTGTCATGTTTGAGATCTAACATCATCGTGTTCAAATAGTCCTGATAGAGGAGTTATGTAAGTCAAAGAATGAATGGGGTCACAGTGACTGAGTGTTGATTTTCTATTATTCTCTCATGTTTTATATGCCAATTATTCAAGCAGTGATTAATGACACTGACAGAATTTGAATTAATCTGTCAATAGTGTTTTTGTGTTACAGCTGTGCCATGTATATAATAAGCAAAGTGACAATATATTCTGTAATTTTGTATGTTTTACCATTAACAGATTTTACGAACCACATTTCTCCAATAAAATAAGATGTATAATAAGCCAAGAGAATTATTTTCTGTAGTAGAGATTAAGGTCCAATCCATGACATATTTGGCCATATAAAATTAGTTCATATTAATATATATTCTGAAAGGTTTTTAACTTATACATGAAAAATACCCTTTTCATAATCTATTTTAACTTCTAACTGTTTTACTTCAGTGTTTACAATCTTAACAAATATCAACAAGCCTTTTACAGCCTCAAACTACATGTAAATCCCATGGTTTATGGTCACATATTGTTATTCCTTGTGTCAAAAGCTCTGTCAAGCAATATGAGCATAAAAATAATGTATTCAATCATAATACATAAACAGAGCCATTGGGTGATAGTTTTCCAACAGGGGAAGTCATACTGATTTTGGGCCATGGGGCATTGAGGAGAACTGTTATCAGAAACACAAAATCAGAACTAGATTTAACTTACATTAGAAATGAATGTGAGTTGTATATTCAAGCAACCTAAAATGCTGAAAAAATGGAATCTGTTTTTTATTAGGTAAGCATACAATCTTGGTTTAATGAAACATATCGTAGTCAATAGTCTAAGGGCCCTATAGGAGGTATTGTAGTCAATAGTCTAAGGGTCCTATAGGAGGCTTTGTAGTCAATAGTCTAAGGGTCCTATAGGAGGCCTTGTAGTCAATAGTCTAAGGGTCCTATAGGAGGTATTGTAGTCAATAGTCTAAGGGTCCTATAGGAGGTATTGTAGTCAATAGTCTAAGGGTCCTATAGGAGGTATTGTAGTCAATAGTCTAAGGGCCCTATAGGAGGCCTTGTAATCAATAGTCTAAGGGCCCTATAGGAGGCCTTGTAGTCAATAGTCTAAGGGCCCTATAGGAGGCCTTGTAGTCAATAGTCTAAGGGTCCTATAGGAGGTATTGTAGTCAATAGTCTAAGGCCTTGTCTAAGGGTCCTATAGGAGGTATTGTAGTCAATAGTCTAAGGGCCCTATAGGAGGTATTGTAGTCAATAGTCTAAGGGCCCTATAGGAGGTATTGTAGTCAATAGTCTAAGGGTCCTATAGGAGGCCTTGTAATCAATAGTCTAAGGGCCCTATAGGAGGCCTTGTAGTC